>VZRW01001679.1:616445-655546 GCA_013398125.1 Aegotheles bennettii
CTGGAGACATTCAAACCCCGCCTGGATGCGTTCCTGTGTGATGGACTCTAGGTGACCCTGCTCTGGCAAGGGGGGTGGACTAGATGATCTTTCGAGGTCCCTTCCAACCCCTAGGCTTCTGTGATTCTGTGATTAACCAAAGAAAGTATTAGCATTCCTGATTCCAGCTAGCATTAATTTTTGTCTTTCTACCTGTAACTAAATCTTCTGTGCAAAAGGAACTTAACATACACCATAAGTGCCTGGGCCCATGATCTTACTGTGTGAGCTGTCCTGAAACTTCCTCTTCTGTCCTATTACAAGCAGCTCCTGGCCCAGGCTTGGCAAGATTCATATCCACCTTGCCTAAAAGCAAAACTAAGGGAGTTTATCTGCATGTCTGCTGCTTCCTAGGAGATGCAAGACACACCTCTGCTTCTCTTGCTCCATCCACCTGGGAATGGGGATCCTCCCAGAAAGGGAATGCTCCCTCCTCCCCCTTTTGCCTCCCATGCACTGGCTGATTTGAGGACTCCCTCTGCTTCCTTCTTTGGGTACCTGCTACAAAACAGTTAATTTTATGATGCCCTCTCAGTTCTGTAACTTCGCTTTTTAAAACCCTACTGTGCTGCATGTGAAAATATCAATTGCCACTGTTAATGCATTCCCAAGACCTTATGCAGAGAATACTTTGAAATATGACCCTGACTGTATCTGCAAAACAAAATAAATGCTTCTCAAATACATCTATATAATATTTTTATATTTTATATTTTTACAATAGATCATAACATATATATGTATATATAATAAAAATTTCACTGAGCTACCTGCTGTATATTAAGTACAAACACATAGAATATACTGAACACTAAAACTATTCCTAAATGAAAGGGTAGTTGTGGCAACTACACGGAGAATGCCAAGGCAGATGTAGTAAAGCCAGTAGGATTTAGTAGACTTTTCTAAAAAATTAGGGGTTTATAAATGTAGCATATGTTAGGCCTGCAGCAGATGTCAAAGAAGGAGGACTTCAAGGAAAGGATGACAGGGAAAGGTGGTAAAAGGCATGAAGTCTTCATCTGTGCAGCCAGAACTCTGCACAGGAAAAGAGAAACAGCAACAAGAAGAATACAAACCTTTAGTTTACCACAGATTGTAAAGACTAGAGTAATGATGAAATCTAGTCTGATGCACAAAATGCAGCCATGCACCAGCAGTTCTCTAACAGATGGGCTCCACTCTGAAGCGGTGTTCCTCCAGCTCCGAATGCACATCCATGCTGCGCTTCCTCCTGGCAGGTACCACCAGATCCACATTTACCCACAAATTAAGATTTGAATGTTGGGGCAACAGTTGGGTTTTTTGTGTGTTAGGGTTTTGGGTTTTGATTTTGGTTGTTTGGAGTTTTTTTGGTGGTGGTTTCTTTTTGGGTTTTTGTTGTGGGGTTTTTTGTTTGGTTGGTTGGTCGGTTTTTTGAGTGGGTGGGGTTTTTTGTTGTTTGTTTGTTTTGTTCTTTTAAACGCAGATTTACATGGTTTAGTACATGGTTCCAGACAAGCAAAACCACTGGCAAGGTTGACCAAAAACTGATCCATAGTTTGGACCAAATTAATAATATGCAATATTGAAGTCATGGGCTATAACATCTTTCCTGCCCTCTCTGGTTCAATGGATATAAAATTAATAATATTAAACACAAGAGAGGAAAAGAGCTATCTCCAAAACTATTGTAATAGTGATGAAGGTAGTCTCCTTACAACAGAAATACCTAACTTGGATTCCAAACTCTGAGTAAAGCAGAGTAGATTATGAAATCGGATTACTGGGAACTCAGACAAATGCCATATAACAAATGCAAGCACAAGGTAAGTCTTCTTCATCCATACTGTTTGTAAGTAACAGCTAAATTCCCTTGTGACTCCATCCCCTTTGTTTTCAAATTAAAATGAAAGCAAGAAAATGAGATCATTTACATAGGCCAAACAAAAACTTTAAACTTGCCTAAAATCAGATTACTGATATTCTTTAAAATGCCAAGAAATTTGGATTTCAGAATGACCAAAACTATTTTTTTATTTTTAAAGGTAAAAAAAAAAAATTATCTGTACTGCCATCATTGTGTTTGGAACATGCTTTAAAAGCTTCTGATAACAGGTACTATACACAGGGAAGTTTCAAATTAAGTCATATGAATTCATACTACTCCAGGTGGGGTCTCATGAGAGCAGAGTAGAGGGGCAGAATCACCTCCCTCGACCTGCTGGCCATGCTGCTTTTGATGCAGCCCAGGATACCGTTGGATTTCCCAGCTGCAAGCGCACAGCGCTGGCTCATATTGAGCTTCTCATCAACCAACACCCCCCAAAGTCATTCTCCCGGGGGCTGTTCTCAATCCATTCTCTGCCCAGTCTGTATTTGTGCATGGGATTGCCCTGGCCCAGGTGTAAGGACCTTGCACTTGGTCTTGTTGAACTTCACACATCTTGTATGTGCCCACCTCTCAAGCCTGTCAAGCTCCCTCTGGATGGCATTAGCTGAAACATCATCTATTTCCTTGCAGATATTGTCTGTTTCTGCCTGTTTAACCTGTATTCACTCTTCAGTGGCATCATATATTCTGTATTTCAGCAGCTTAAAAGGCTGGAAGATGTCACTGACAGCTGGAGCAGGCTCAGAATATCAAGCCTTTATCCCAAATTAGCCAGGGGTATTGTTTTATCATAAATGTCTTTGTAATTTGGAGACAGATTCCCAGAAACACGTTTTCTGGCAGCGCAAATAAAAGCATAATGGGATGCTGGATTAATTTGGACGTAATGGTAAGAGTGTGTAACATGCACAAATGAAAAAATGATGGAATAATAAACCTGTGTTGGACTTGAAGGGGCTCTTTTGTACAAATGAACTTTAATTACTACTTAGACATCTAGACATCCAAGCACCTGTTGCAGCAATGTCACTGTGAGACAGCTCAGTGATAAGAGTATTAGGCAAAGACTGAGGGTGCAGACACACAAATTAGCTCCATGAGCTTGCACTGCAGCCTCTCTCTCATTGGGAAGAAATTACCTTCTGCAAGGTAAGAGCATGCCCTTCGACCACTAACATGCTGCAAGGCCATGGGGTTTTGGCAGCTTGCTCATGTGTGCATGCCCTGAGGGGATTTCAGGATCAAGTTGACTGTGTTGTGTCAGATTTCCTCTGTAATATTATGTAAGTCATCTCTTCTGGCCCGTGCTTTGGATCCCCAATTGTAAAATGCTCATGATGACACTCAAATGCCACAGGCTGAAGGCTGCCAAACAGATATCTGAGCATCTCTAAAGGACCCAACTTCATGTTTCTGGTACAAGCAAACTGGCAACCAGTTAGAAATGTATGATGATATCAGAAAGCAGAACCTATTAAATTACCAAGTCTTGGAAGCGTTCACAGGATGGCTATGAAGGACCAGAGCCTAGCTGGCAAGAAAAAGCAGAGGAGAAATGAACTCCTTCACTGGGATCTAGGGGAAAACCAACCAAGCAAAAAACCAAACATAAAACCCGGAAAGCTTCTGAGAATTTATTTTTTTTTAGATCTTAGTTATTCTTAAAGTGTGAGAACAAACCTCAAGGGGCAGCTGGATTGGTTTTACTGCCTTATCCAATAAACAAGCAACCACATACAGCATAATGAATCTTGTTTGTAAGTCTCAACAGGACATGAGCACTTCTCTGCAGGATGAACTAGGCTAGTAACCAACTACATCAATGAGAGTGACTCAGCACCCCATCCCCTATCTGAGTGACCGTGTGTGTCTGCAACTCTGCAACCTACTGGAGAGACTTTTTTTTAAGGTTCAAGAGCTACTGCCTAAGGCCACTACCTTCAAAGCTGGTTCCTACCAATGTTAATTTGCTTGAGTCACATCACTTAGACCTCCAGGACCTCAATAGGTGAACAGAAACAATGTGCCTTATCCTCTCATCAAATTATCAGTTCTCAGTTTCCCCAACAAAACACAATGAGGAGTCACGAGTGCCATGAAAATAGCGCATGATTGCATAGATTATGGAACGAGTATAAATATAGTAAGAGAAAAGAAAAACAATTACACACTGTTCACTAAGTTTAAACACCCTTTCCTTCATGCCTCCTTTATTTACTTTCTGTACATGGTAATGTCCAGCAGGTGTTTTGCCTCTTATTTGACCACCATCCCAAATAAATTCAAATATAATTTATGAAGTCCTATATCATAATCCAATCTCCTAGAAACAAACCAAACTAACTCTCTGTGTTATTAAGCTACAATTTATTTTTTTTCTAAAATACAGAAAAATCATGTTTTCATTTGTTTTCAACATAAACATTACCATTATATTGAAACCGTGACAAAATGTGTGATGCTACATGAAAGACAGCATTTATGGGCTAGATTCTATCCATGACAACTCTGACTTCTGCACAAATTTGTGATCTGGTCCTCTGGTGCCACAAAGAAGCCCTAGAAATGGGCCATCAAATCACACCAGTTTCCTCCTATGCAAGCAGATACCAAAATGATACAGAAGTACTGCATTAGTTTTTAAACCATGAGAGCTACAGTCTTTCAGAGGGAAAAAAAACATTTCAGCTGCAGAGCAATTTCCATTACAGTGGTCCTTACAGGGTCCCCTCCTACCAGGCAAAGACTACTAGCAACCAGACAGGACACCATTTCAGTGTAAATGAAAGCAATTTAAAGGATGGTACATTTTGGGGTGCCTGCCCAGCCTTTAAAAAACCTGGAGGAAGGTTTAAAATCTCAGCTCTCTGACAAGCTCAGTGGCTCTAACACAATACCCGATGCAAAACCTCTAGCATCATCTCTCTTCCTTTGCCTCTGACATTCAGGTCTGCACAGTGCTCCCCAGGGGTTCCAGATGAGAGCCATTAATCTTGGCAACATTAGATTGGTGTCTTTTTCCTTTGTGCACTGTGCTTCCACTGCGTATTATTCTGAAGCTCAAAGATTTTATTGTATTTATTATCAATACAAATCCAGCCCAGAAATTTATCTAATGGGTTATAACTGAGGACCCAATCTGATAAATCAAAATATGCCCAGATTTTAACAGGAAGCAATGGACATATCAACAGCAGAGTTCAGTCTGCTAGCAACCTTCAGGTAACCCTTCAGTGCCCTCCGTTTGCTAAGTTATTACCCCAAGCTCACACCCTGGGTTGGGTTGACCTTTACGAGATCTAATCAGGCTAAAAGGAGAGCAAATAAAAACTGCAGTGGAAAGAAAAGGGTAAACTGCTTCATGGGCTACCAATAGGTGGCCTAGACCTTTCATTTAAGGAATGTTACCTCTCCCAGCTGCTTGTGTTGCCCCTCACCTGGAAGCTCGCTTCAACAGTTTAAAAAAACAAAATGGTCTACATTAATCAAAAGTTTTACTTGGAGCAAGTTAAGAAACGCTCATACGAACCACCCTGCTAGCAGAGCTGCCCAGGAGAAAAACAACGCGTGGGCGTAGTGACATCCCTCACTGGTACAAGAAATTAAAACATAATTCATTCTAATTCCTTCTAAATTAATTTAAATGAAAGGTCTATTGTATCAGAGTAAAAAACTGGCAGAATTGCTGAGATACAATTCTATTCTTCCAGATAAAATCACAGATATGTATGTCGATGCAGGTTACAGAAGTCAAGGCCTTCCTCAGAGCAAGAGCTACACATATCCTCTGTCACATTCTCTGTTATTTTTCAGCTCTTTCAAGCAGTGACCCTGTCATGTATTTCATTATACTCGGAAACCTGTGGTTGTGAAAGCACTGCTTTTTTTAAGAGGGAGGATACAGTCTCCAACGTGTTAAACAAATACAACATGAAACAAATTTAAATACGAGCAGAAGGGGGGAATCTTCTACATTTGAACAGTCCAAGGCAATACAGACTCCTTTTCTGCTCCTCTTTTTTCATAAGAGCCTCACTCCTATTTATCGTCTCAAGACATAGACATAAACTTCAGATCTCAATACATTCATACATTCAAGGTATCCAAGCCCTGACAAACAATACCATGAGCTGCATTTGTTTCTTATTATTTACATTGCAGAAGGACTGATCAGTCATTTTAACATACTATGAAATCACGTTTTTTTCTGTACACTGAAGCTATGTTTATGTATCCCAAGTGTCAGTAAGACACATCTCTGGAGCACTGCCAGGCTCTTCTCTAAGTTGCTTTGTCTCTCTTTCTATTTTCCGTATCATCTATTTTTAATACATTCTTTACATTATCAATTTAACATATTAATGTATTAACTAACTTTACTCTAAACCATTCCTCTTCAGGTAAGTGTTAAGAATTGAAAGACACTCGGAATACCACAAATCAAGATCAGTCGTTCAGAGTCATATCCAGGGCTTTTCCAAAACTCTTAACTGGTAGACTTTGCATGAAGGAATATAGAGCAGCAAAAACAGTCTTCTCTCTCCCTCTCCCTAGGAATCAGTGTGATATAAGGTGCACCTCCAATCCAACAGCCCATAGAGACAGGGAAATGTCATTAAAAAGGTAACCACTTTATGGAACAGCATCCAATGCCAAAACCAAACACAAACCTGCCAGCAGCAACCTCCAGGATTTAATATTCTGCTACTGCCACACTATGTATTCTATTCTGACTTGTCTAACTCATGAAAAATTAAAAGTTGAATCAATGAGTATTCGTCACATCTGTTTTGCTGGGTCTCCTCCCAGTCAGTCTCCCCCCACGCTGTATTGTACATTGTTTTGCCTGTAGCTTTGTATTTCAAGATTCAAGGTTTCTAAAAGTGTTAAATTCAGACTTCTGGGCTTTGCTCAGGAATGAAATGCAATAGCAACTTCCTTTCAGGAGAAAGGAAGATGAAAGAACTTAGACAGCTTTTCAGTGCATCAAGATGAGGTACTGACAGGTTTTGTAGAAACATTTCGCTGGATCAGCAAACTCTTTGTTGAATCACCCATCAAGAGAAGTGTGCAGAGCATACATTAAAATACAGTCAGTCAGTCATAGTCTTACCTTCCTGGGTTCTGAAGTCATCTTCAGCAAATGTATTAAAGTTGCCACACAAGCCACAGGTCTTATTATAATGCTTTTCTTGAAGGAGTATCTGAATATTCCCACTGATATCAATCTTCACCACAAAGCCATGCTCATCGCTGGATATTTTATAATAACCTGCCTCCTTCTCTATAAATATGCCATTGGAGGCAGAAGGTATGGAAATTCTGTGAAGAAAAATAGGAATTTCTCAGAATATGACACACAAAAACCCTTGAATTTTTTCTGCTGGACTACTTGTTCCCACAGGTACCTTTTGTCTTCCTGCATCACACTCCCGTCCAAAGAGAAGCGAAGATTGAAATATTCTCCAAGATACACAGAGAAACCAGTTTTCTCCCCATCTTGGTAGTCACCTGAAGAAATGAGACATAAGCAAATACTGTTAGCTCTGGGACTCAGGAAGACAACTTTTAAGTACACGTTGCAGGGTTGGCAGCCTATCATCTAACATTTTCACGAGTCATCCATCTATTTCATTCCATAGTTGTTTAATGTGAATTGGACAGATAGTCCTAGGATGAGGGCTAGCACAAACCACTGGCAAGCACATGACCTGGCATTGGCTGTGAACTCATATTCATCCCATTACTGTCTCTACCCAGTGAATTCTCCGTCCTACCATGCACACAGGAGGAGTTTCCACAGGAGATGTGCCCAGTGATTTGCCTTGCTCTTTCCCTTCCTCGTTTCCTCCCAAGAACAACCCATAACTCAGTGGTAAGAGAAGGGAGTTGAATCCATTGGACTGATGGAAGAACAGAGCCTGGCTATCTTCATTCTTGACAAGCCCTCTAAACATCTCAACTGGTCTTTAAGGAATGGATGCCAATATTGGCTATCCAACGAGGGGGGGGCAACTCATTTTGAATTTTTCAAAAGGAGCAGCACATAGAGATGGAGACAACTTTCCTAGGCTCTGAGAGAGGAGAGGGTGGAGGGTTCAGATACAGCAATTTCCCTGCTATTGCCTATTGTCTAGCTTTGACTTTACAGCAGTTCCTTGTGCAACATGCTGCCTGTTTTGGACCTCCTGCTCTGAGGTAGCCATCTCTGCCCAGACCTAGACACTTTACTCAGCAATGCAGATCAAACTTCACAGCCAGGTATCCAAAATGAAAACAAACCCACACATGTATATTAAGATAGGAATCAAATATAGATTATGCCATGCTAATGTGCCCAATATAAACAAAGTATCCACTCATTTTAAGATTTAATTGATCACATAAAATACTGAAATCAATTCATACTTCACATACGCAGGTGGGTGTACCAAATGGGATTTTTCTTACTGGGGGGATTTAGCACACAGGTAAAACTAGTTCTACAAGATGGTGTAGTTCCTATTCCTGTACTCAGTTTTAACATCCACATTCCCCTAGCAAATTCAAAATTTAAAAAGGTCTCAGTTTCCCTCTTTAGAAGATCCAGTAAGAAAATCTCCATTCCTTGGCAGTTTAGTTATGTGTGAGCTATATTACCAAAGGATAACAGAAACCCCCCCCCGACATTTACATTTGTTACTTCTTGGTATCTTGCTCAGACTCACCTAAGAGTGTGAAAGAGCGCTTGTGACAGTCCCCAGCAAGGAGGTAACTGCAGTCCCCAGCAAAATTGTAGAAAGAACCATCAAAAGTTTTGATGTGATCATTCCCAAAAAGGCTGCAACGGGAAACCGATGACTCCTGAAGCAAAGAACCTGATGATCCTGGATATCAAAACACGACATAACTTGCAATGTAAAACAATCATTTTGCAGTTCAGAAATTTATCTGCTGGAATTAATTACTAATGATCATTGTGTGTCCTGGACGTTCAGCTCTAGCTTCTAGGCAGACTGTAGGCCTGGCACGACAGTCCATAGGCTAAAGCACAATTTTTTTTATTATATGCATTAGTGAAATGGCTTTTTTGCTTTATTTCTACTGGCCCAAACCTTGCAGGATACTTTCAGTCCTGATCCTTTGAGGAATGCCATACATTCATTCCTTTGTGCCTACTGGCAAGCTCATTAAAATCAATAGGGCTGCAGCAAAGCATCATAGTTTGTTCAGCCAAACATCACTGACTTCAGGGAGTCTTTGTGACTCACAGTGCTTGTTGCCAGGTGAAGAGTCAAAAGAACTAACTTTATCAAAGACTCCAGCATGAAGAGAATACTGCCTGAGACAGGATTGCAGGACAAGGTGAATGAAAGAGGGAGAAAAAACAAAATCTCAGAGAAGAAAAAGGCGAAAACATATTATAATTCCTAGATATCAAAAAATAAACATGTTTTCCTACCTGATACTACAGTGGCCAGCAGTAGGTTTGTTAGCAGCACTGCCATGAGAAGCATCTGTCAGAAATCAAAAAGAGAGAGATTTGAATATCCTCAGTTTGGGGTGTTTAGTCTGTTTCACAACAACTCTACCATTTTTTAGCCTTTCTTTATAAATTATTTTTGAGGTAAAATTTCATTTCAGAAACATTGAAATAACATTTCAGAAAGCCATAATCCATGCAGACTTTCACAGTAATTCAGTTACCCACCCATGCTTCTTTAAATAGGTAATCTAGCAGAATAACTAGTCTTTGTTCCTATTTTCACTTCTCATTGCAGGGAAATGTGGGTTACCTCCGCAGGAAATGGAACCTAACATACACACATATTCTGATTTACCCAAGCTAATACATTGCACACATAAAGCCCTTCAAAACACAGCATTATTTATCATACAAGCTGACATGAAGAAGCACACCAGGCTGGATCAGCCAACTTGGCTCCAGTAGAAGTCACCTCTGCTGCACAAGATTTGCATCCTGCCCAAACATCCACAAAGGGAAAGATAGGTTTTGCGCCAGCCAACAGGTCTTGCTGGCAGACCATTATAACCACACGCTCATAATCCACTGATTTCAGGGTTATAATATGCTTGAGATAAGGGGCAAGTAGTAAAGGGAGGAAATTGTGCAGAGATTAGACACCCAGGGTGAAAACTTCCATTCATCAAAATCAGTTTTAGCATTGCCTCCTGCTTTCTACAACCAAAACATCAGCCTTTGTTCTCCATATGTCTATAAACTACCTCTTGTGCTGCCAGGTTTTTAAAAATAATAATAGGGTATAAGTGTCATGCATATGGTGAACTACAGATGCATTCTGTGCCAAGACATTAGCAGTAAATGGATGAAAGCTATAGGGAGCCCCATCTAAGCGAGTTAATTTCAGCATTCATATAAGCACCTAGAGAGGCTTAAATACACCATACTTAATATATTAACACCAGGAGACCAGACACACCTTTCCCTAAAAGAACCCTCCAGTTAAAGACTAGAACACATTTTGCAAAAGCAAGTTTACAGACGCATACTTCTTATTGATATCAGTTGTGTAGGTCCAGTTCACAGCCACACAAATAAACGCTGAGTTTGCCTTGTTTACAAAAGATAGGAAAAGAAAGATCTATTCTAAAACTCAGTCTAAAATAATGCTGCAAATGCCGATCTGACGTAAGGCTGTTACTGCTGCAAGATAGCCCAGAAGTGGCAACTGCATGGGAATGCGACTATAAAGTAATGGGAAAGAAAACAATAGGCATTATTCTCAGATTACACACTTGCTAGTGTATTTTTAGTGCATGCACTGTGTTATTGTGACTGAATCAGATATTGCTTTTCTTTGTTAACCCTTAGTTTTACAAAGCAGGCAAATTAAAAAAGACAGGGTATAAGGTCCTTCTCTTCAGCTCCCTTCTGCCTCCCAGTCTGTTCTAAGCTGCAGATTTGAAGTTTCCCCAAATTCTAATAGAGCAGGTGCCACCAACAAATCAGAATGTAAGATTTGCCAGTATATAACCCTCTATAATTTTATCATTGGCTTAATTAGAAATGAACGTACCTTCTTCTGTGCAAGATTCCTCTTGCACATGAACAAGAAGCTCCTCCAGTTGCCACGTAGAGCCTACAACACCATTGTTCCTGTGTTGCTTCAGAAGACAGGACTGGAATGGTTTTGGTCTGAAATGTCTTGTTTTTGTACAAGCCAGGAACTCTTGTTCATTTAAAAGGAAAGATAAAGACCGAACGTCACATCCGTCTGATTCTCAAGACAATAGATTAAATTGCTATCGTGTAAATCAGTAGCCTTAATTGCCAGAAAGTTACAATGAGGGGAAACAGTTTTTAAAACTTACATGACAGATAAGTCTTTGAAATACATTTTGCATGTGTATGTGTGACAAATCTCACTCAGCTGAGCCAATAGGCAGCATATTTATTTGAAAGACTATTGTTAAAGAGGAATAGTAGGATGCTCCATACCTTAAAGACCACAGAGCCATGGGGTGTTTTTTTTTCCTGCAAACAACTGTTTTAAAGGAGAAAGAGGAAAAAAAAAAATCAGAACTAGTAATGACCTGGTTTTGTTCTCTAGGTATCTGAATTTTGTCACATTCTATTCGATAAACACATTCAGTCCTTGAATTTGCAAAAGTTTATAGAGGTACCCTCTGGAACAACACATGGTAACAAGTTAATCATGCATATACTTTTTTACAGATGTGGGCACAAGCACTGAACTAAAAAATGCAGAGCAGGTGATACCTTACTTTTCTTTCAATGTCCCCTACTTCATATTTTCAAAAGCTACTAGTAATAACAAAGGGGTTAGGAGGCAGCATTCCCCTGTAAATCATATTTTGCCACTAGTTTGTAGAATCAGGGTCTTCCTTTATATCAAGAAAAACAATGCAAAACAATAAAAATATGCCTCCTGAGGGTCCCCAGCAGGTGTATCTACCTTGTGCACAAGCAGTTCTGAGAATGAAGTGAGTTTAATCCCTGTTCTTAGGAAACAAAAAAGAAAAAAACAACATTAAAAAACCCACAAACATTGTAATATCATAACTTCTTCCTGCAGGCAATTTCCCTTATGATTTCTACAGATCACTAGATTGACACTTGCAGAATGGCAACGGATTATTTTTGAGACAATTTAGGTGATGAGTCTGCTTAGGCTGAGGAGTTACAAATCTAACAAATTTATCAACCATACTTGCTTTGTCTTGTATGAACTCTTCATGACATCTGCATATTAAAACGCTGTAGAGCTGTGTTACAGCTCTGAGTGAAAGAAAAAGCAACACAGACCAAACTGTTTCTTTCCACATGAAAAACCAGAGAACAAGATTTTGAAATGAACACTTCCCATCAGGATATTCTCAGCCAGATGCTCCTGCCTTTTCTCCAGCAGCAGTAAGGTTTGCCCCGGTCACATTGGCATTGGCAATGCAAGGCCCACACCTGACAGCGGCTGGGAAGATCCTGAGGAACATAAAAGAAAATGCCCCATGCATGCAGAAACTTGGTGCCCACTACAGTCACAGCCTTTACTGTGCTCCACAGCCATCCTCCAGCATGGGGCAACCCTAGCAATCCCTGCTGCTGCAGGAAAGTACCAGGGAAGGACAATAACATATCACCCGGCTTCTGCCTAAAGTGCTCCTCTGCACTTGCAAAGAAGTAGAAAAAAACATGCAAGTCGAAGGCTTAAAAACTGTTTCTTTGGCATTTTTGCATTAGAGTGTGCAACAGCAAAAGCTGAGAAGCTCTAGATAGAGAAACCAGTAAGTATGGAGGCTCTGATCCTGCTGAAATCTGCAGACCAGGGTTTTACCCAGTCTAAACCTGACATGACTCCATAGAGAAGGGCTAAAAACCTTTCACGTGAAACTTCCTTCAAGGCTCAAGTTGCTGCTGAACAACAAGCAGAAATGGGGCAACAGCAGAGACAACAGGCAAGACACCTCTTGTTTTTCTCTTAGTCTCACGTCTGATTCTGGTTTTGTACAATGAGAGCAATAGTGTTCACTGGGAATCATTCTGTCCTCTTGGGTCCAGGTGCCAACTCTCAGCAGGTCCTGCATACCTCCAAAAGCCTGGACAGTAGTGACCACAGAGAGATGTTCTCAAAACTTTTCATTACAGGAACTCCAGTACTATTCATAAGGAGAATAAGATCTCCTATCACCACAGTCTTTTGCCTTCCGAGTTTTAATCCTTTCAGTGCCCGAGCACCAAATCAGTCCCTCCATGTGGTAACTTCTTCTTACAGACCTAAATCTAACAGGTAGCTTTCATTCATGCTTTTTTCTAAAAAAATTCTGTAAAGTATGCCTTAAAAATAGAAACATTGCTGTTGTTTGTTCCTTAGTGATTTCTTTATCATTGTTACCAAAAGGAGCCAGTTCTTCAACAATACAGGACTGTTTAGTCTGTAACCATGATGGATGGCAAATGTCTTCCTTTATTAGCTTTTGTGTTGCTGCCTTTGCACCCTGACAAGCTTCACCTGGAGCACCAGCAAAGGGAGAGAGCAAACCACATGGCAGTCGGAGCCCATCGAAAGGCACTCTGGAGAGAAGCAGGCTGCAGGAGGGCAGGGTACCAAACTTGAGCTGAGCTCTGAAGTCCACACGTGCCCATCTGTATGATCAGAGCCTTGGTCAACACCGGACGATATTCTGTGATGCGCACTGCCCGTGTTTCATAGATGGTTCAGACAAGCCAGACATAACAACACCTCTTAAGTGTCTTAGGGACCTTGGGGGACATAAAGAAAATTAATTGAGCTAGACACCCAAAGAATAAACTTCCTTTTTCCCTCCTGGCTCCATTCTCCCTCCCTCCCACTAACCCTCCAGAAAAAAACAAAACAAAACAAAAGGAAATGGTAATTAAAGAGCACATTTATTGGCTGATACTGGCCATTGTTCCAATACAAAGCTTAGTGATGCTTGGGTAGATCTGGCATGTAATTTTTACAAATAATACACCTGCGGCACTGGAGGAAATACATAAATGACTATGCACTATTGCTGGAAAGCCCCTTATAGCCAGTTCCTAGAATAGAATAGGAAGGACTTCCAAGAAAAATTATCAATAATAATGCTTTTCATTGCTCTGTTCACGTACTAGGTCATGTACAACAAGTTCAATGTTTCCTAACAGTTATGTGATAATATGTACTGAGGCATTAGACAGCGTGCCACGTTTGTCATTGAGTTTGTCACGCAGACAAATACATGTCAAAGTTCTCCTGTTATGAAACCAGCAATACTGAGTGCAGGAACAGTGAGAAAACATACAGGGCCTGAACAACAAAACCACCACAGTATGCTGATGTAGGTAAACTGGAAAACTAAAGCCTAGCAATACCAAATTTTGATCGTGTGGTTAGGAACTGGCAAATTAGATTAAGCTATGGAAGAAACACTATTTGAAAGATGCAAGCATCTGCTGTAAGAAAAATTCACCTTACTTCAGGAAAATATACCAGTGAGATTCAGTAACAAAATGTTATTTAAAATTGTTTTTTAAGAGGGAAACAAGCCAAACTAGGATGTGAACACATACACCTTAATAGAAACAACTAACCTAAAGACCCCAGCCTGAATTTGGCCCTGCTGTAAGCATGCAGAGCTGAAGTACTCTATTCTGGACAAAGTTTGTTTCTGTAAGCATCACTTAATGTCTGCAAGCAAAGGCACTGATTGATTTTCTGAGGTCTAAAAAGTGTTCTTAACATCTTTAGTAAACTGAAATCCCAAATGCCACATCCTCAGATACCACACAAAAATCAAATGAAAGATGGCGTACTTTGAAATGCAATAGCTGGAATAGAAGACAGGCCTGGTGAACTAACAGAAAGTTCTTAAGCAGAGGCTCATGGGGAAGGAAGCCATGCTGCTTCATCACTCAGAAATAGTCTAAAAAGTGAAAGAATTGCGGGAAATGGGTAAGAAAACAAACAAACAAACATCATTGTTCAATCATAACTACACAGCACGCTTTAATCTTGAATATTGTCTATGCTCTTGGACAGTGTATCTCAAAACCAGTGAAATCCTTAAGGACAGAACAAGAAGAGATAAAATGGTAATTAGAGGCAGGGAGTAACTTCTCTGCAAGGGGAGGAAACTTCCAATCTTAGAAAATGAGAGAGAGAAAGTATGAGGAGCACCTACCATATCACAAATGGCACAGACAAGTTAAATAAGAAGCAAGGACTCAGTTTCCCTAGTGCAGGGGCTGGGAGCAGTCAGTGAAATTCTCAGGGAGTTGCCTTTAAAGTACATAACTATAAGGCCTCAGCACAGGTCACTGTGTCAAAAAGGAGTCAGACAAATTAATGAAGGGCTGGTCCATCACAGGGATGGATCAAATCACAGGGATCAAATGTTGAATCAGATCGAGTTCGTGGCTTAGAAAGTCTTTACACTGTTCATTTCTTAGAACTCTCTCCCTAAGCAACAGCTGTTAGCCACTAGCATCCTACTTTTTGATCTGAAAACAAACCAAGACAGCTTTCCTTATCCCAGTCTGAAGGAAGGTATGTCTCAGTGGTTTTCACAACTGAGATTCGTATTAACTTTGCCAATAGTGATCGAACAGTGAAAGCCAGCATAAGCAAAAATGAATAAGCTAAAATAAGAATCATTGCAAATAGTTCTCAAAATAAGAGCATCCTGTGACAGTTCCTTAAAGCCCAGAGCAGCAGGCCAAAAATAACATAGGGCACAGGCTTAGCAAAGTTAGTTCTGCATCCCCTCCTATCTTCCCCATGTCCAAGAAGGTGAAAAAAAAACAGAAAAAAAAAAAAAAAAGAAAAAAAAAAAAAAAGCCACAAACACCAAAAAAACACCCAGATGAGAATACCAGCTGGAAAAGCCCTCATAGCCCTGTGTTTGAACCCTTCCCTTTGGAATATTTAGGATACTGTACTCCTTCGAAGAAAAAAATAAGCTGGATGAACAAAGTACGCTAGTACTGAAATCGAGTATTGACCCTCCCCATGCAGAAAAGCCTTAAATAAGATTTATATTACGTAAGTATTCATTGACACATTTTAAGGGCATAAATAAGGGTGAGGAAAATAAGTCATTTACAGATATTCAAAAGAAAGGAGGACATGTGGAAAGCTGTAGTGGCTGCAACAGCAAATGAGACATGCAATAGCAGCGCAGTACAACAGCAGAAGTAAGAGATACCCATAGAGGCCACTCAGAAGGCTGCCCTGTGTCCCTGAGCTGGGCAGTAGCAGTGCCCGCTTGCCCTTGGAGCTCAACATCACTTCTCCAACACTTCTCTGCCATGCAGGGACTCCCTGGCAAGGTAAGACAGACGGCTAAGCTGCATCGCAACAAGCAAGCCAGAGCCATGATCTGTCCCTGTGGCAGCTGCCACAACAGGACTGCATCTCTTGCACACAGCAGTGTAAAATAAGTTTCAGCGAGAAGCAGCAGAATACATTTATTTGAAACACCCAGAAAGCCTATTTAGAAAACCAAACAGTGCCATCAGCTCTAGTGAGGTATGACTTGCAGGGTCTTAGGTGTATTTTGAGGGTCATCAGTGCTCAACTCCTTCTCCTGGCACAGTTAATGACACATGGTTTAAAGACACTCTTCAGAGGGGATGGGAGGCATCAACCATCCACTGTATTTGTAACCCCTCAGCCTCCAGACATCCTTCCACATACTGGGAAGTTCACAAGGCAAAACAAACACTTGGGCACTCTCCCTCCTAAACACACAACCCATCAGAGAAGGGCAGGGATATAGATAATCCTTTTTACTGCCAGTTGAACTCTTTCCCAAGTGGCAAGTTTGTGGTATTTCCAATTTCACAGCCTTTCCCAGGATTATCTTTTGAGTCATCTGAGCCTAAAAGACCTCAGGCTGTATCGAGGCTTTTTGGTGCTACCCTGTATAAAGCTCTTCAGCACAGCTGCCAGACCACCAGGCTACAAACCTGCCATGAAGCATAGCTTACAAACCAAGGTGCATCCTGTAAGCCCAGAGAACTGCAGCACAGCATCACAGCAAAATATCCCCCCTCCTGTACAATGACCCTAGAATGTCTCTAGGAAGTAAGAATACCATAGCTGAAGGATGATATCTTCAGCTGGTGCCAACTGGTACTGCTCTGCCGAATTCAGTGACACTACTCTCGTCTGTGCTAGCTGAAGAGCCCAAAGCCTCACAAATTTGCATATGTTACAAAGAGTTACCAGAAGCTGAACAAAAGGGCAGGGGAGAGATCATTTTCCTTCTGGTCTATGGACAATTTGTCCCTTACGTAAGTTAGGTATCACCTTGAGGATAGATGCCCGATTATACTTCTGGGACACAAACATAAGTTTTTGGTGTTCCCAGGAAGGGGATGCTCCTACAGCATGGCCTGGGAGGGGATCTCTTGTTTTCAGTTTCCTCCTGGAAAAGTTTGGAAGCAGTTGTCCACTGCCCTCTCTCTTTTGCTTCTTAATGTCATAAGTCTCTACTCCTGGGTTGAAATTCCCTGCATAGAGGGAGCCAGCCAAGGCAAATTCAGCAATTTCCCCCCTCCCCTCCTCTACAAACATGATTTTCATATTCCTTTTATTATTTTTTTTTCTCTAACTCCAGCCTTATTAGTTTATACAATTTATTTACACACACAAGATTTTCTAAGCAGAGCACTCAATGTATACATGCTCTCCATCTTACCAATTCCACAATTACCCTGTGGGATGCTTTCTATTCATCTAGCCTGTTCCAGAGAGAGCAAACATTTCAGCATCCTTGTCATACCTCAGCATCAGCACCGACTTCAGGCACTAACCAGTCAACCACCACAATATCACCATTAGGCTGCTGAAGGAAAAAAAAAATGCATCCAGTGGGAGGGAATTTTTCCATTAAGATAATAAGAGAAAATGAGAGATTGATTCTGCATGACATCATGCCAGTTTTCAAAACCCACGCTTTAAAAGCAGTTAATCCCTCCCTCTGGGATTAAATTTGTCCAAACACCTGGCTGCTAAAATGTCTCTAAATGAAACCATGAAAAATATGACTAGCTAACACTTCTGGGCCATGAGCCTGCAAAACAGGCACAGTAACAATTCACCAGGTAACACCACTTACAGAGTAGAGTAATTCATTACTAAATTAGCCAAAGTCACCCTTACATACTAAGATCTCCAAATCTCATGTATATGGAAAATGTCCTCAGCTGGTCTTTTAACTGGAATATCTGGGGTTTGGTAAGCTTGTAAGATTTACAGCTAAAAAAAAAATTAAAAATTTATGTTTCTGAAGCAAAAGCAGCAGCTGTAACATAAAGGCAAGATGAGGCCAACAGAACAGAAACATACCTCTGAGTGGAAATCAGACAAAATAGCCCCACCATTGTGCTCCCCTTTTTGGGCAGAATAGGGGAGGAATGAAAGGCTGTTAATGCCAAAGTGATTAAGCATCATGAATGCATGCATGTGCAAGCACACATCAATATATATGCACCCACTTGCACATATCCACCAATTATATCTGTTCTGACAGGAAAACATTAAGGTACTGAGCAAGGAGCAGAAGTATAGAGGAATGGCCAAAATATGGGAAAAGATGGGCTGGGTAGACATTTGCAAATGCAGCTCATGAAGCATCAGGGATGCAGGCAGCAAAAGGACCTTGGAATTCCTTTTTTTAAATTTAAAACACTATTGCCAACACAGTGCAGGAGGGCAGCTGATCCCCTTCTGACAGTAAATCTGTTTAGGAAAACACCTTTCCTATACTACTGGTAGGGAGTGACGATCACAAGTTGCAGGGCAGCACTGGGAAAGCCACCAACTGAAAACATATTGACCAAAATAAACCATTCTGAAGCAAATACAACAGCTCAACCTTTACAACTTTAAATAATGTAAGTGGTTGTTTTCTGCTGAGTGAAGCTTTTCCTTTACAGAAGGGAGCAAACACAGACACCGCGATGCTGCTTTACAGTTTGAGAAGGGATTTCATTGCTCTCCCCTTCTGTAACAGGACAGAAATGTGTGATGCATGGATAAATTAATTAAAGTCTTCTACTCAGCACACAGGGCTGGTCTAAGGTCCTAAGAGGCTTGCTAATGATGGAGTTTATTAAGGACAGACTTCCCAAAACGCTCCTGCAAGAGCACAAGTTTCCATCCAGGATCACAACTGCTGAATGTCTTTCCACTGTCCGACTGAGACAGCACCCAGCACCAGCTGGAGTTTCTGTGTTCAAGGCTGACCCCTATAGGGTTGTCCTTAATTACTTTTCAAACTGGAATACCACCAGGGCTCATTTAACATTTCAACCTGCTACAACTATTAGTAAACTGTCTCAACAATTAATGCCACACCATGTTAAAAATGGATGCTGTAACTTGGGTTTCAGCTAGCCCAGGTGCAGTTCTCAGACACTGGATTATATGAAAACTTAAGAAGTTTCTATTAACACATTTTCTCCACATATCTACCCAGGCAGTGAGTTCAAGCCAGTTCTCCATGATCCACTTAATATGTTAAATAAACTTGAGCTCCCAGACTGTCTCCCTAAAGCACATTTCTCTCCATCTTAAAGGGTTTTCATGGCTCATATCTGACTCCTTCCATGTAAAGGCCAGAGCTGAAGCCAGGTTTAAATATTGACACTGGTGTTATCCCTATGAATATAACATTGCTTTGCTAGTCCATACCCCTTCCTGCCCTCACCAGCATCTTCTACCAACTCACTGATGGATAATGTTAAATAGCACAAGGCAGAGACAGATGCTATCAAGACTCTACCAGAAACATCTTAATCTTAAAAGGTGCCTAAAAGTATTGTACTAATACTATTTGTCAAAGCTGTGGTATCACTAAAGATTTATAAGGTTTGTTAAAAATTACCTGTTTTTCATAAAATTGCCAAAATTCACAAAAACCTCAAGTAGCATAATGTAACTACTAATCTATCCAGATCCTTCCACCCTTTTAAGCATAAATTATTTGGCCTCATTGGGTTAAAATATTTAATTTTAATTTAGTGACATTTGGCAAGAGAATGCTAGATGTTGGCTGCCCTTGTAAGTAATGGGAAAAAAAATCACATTATAATTTCCTAATGAAAACTCAACCTATTCAGAACAAGTTATTTTGACATAAAAACAGGTTATATTAGTGCTATCAAAGTACAGGTGACCAGAAATACTGATCAGCAAGGGGAATCTTACCCACTAAAATATTTTTTCCATTGACTTCAACTTTGTTAGGACTTCAATTTCCATATCTCCACCAGAGATCCAATCACTATATTCATATCAGTCATCACTTAATAAAATATTTATACATGATTTCAGGCTCATTGACTTTGTTGTCTTTTGAATATGGGCTACAAAAAGGAAATTTCTTTGACTAAATGCTCCTACACCCTTTTTAGTGTCAGGAAACTTACGCACACAAACAAAACAGTTGTAAAAGAATGGGAAGAGTGCTATTGCATAGAGATGCCAGTTCCCATTGAAGAAGAGGGAGCTTCTGAAGATCTCCATTAGGAAGAGTAGTTCCTAAGATTGAAGTCTTGGCCCATGGAGGTTCATTACACTGCAGCAAAGGGAGCCAGGATTTTACCTTAGATGTTTATTTCATTTCCTTAATCACTTTCGAAAAAGATAGGTTATATATGGATGTGACTTCTATTCAGCTCATTTTCCTAAGGCTGAGCAAGAAACAACTCTGATAATAAGCAGATCGTTAAGACAAAGTCACGTGTTTCTCTTTCTGAAACGCTGATTTACCCCAGTACAAGACAGAGCATGTTACTCATTGTGGAGGACAATTAAGTCGCAGAAACATTCACTGCTCTCTGGGAACAATTGGCACCATTATGTGATCAACAAATCTATGTCTTATATGCATTCCCCACCACCGCCCTTTTTTTCGCTGCAGTCATCTAATATAAGCACAGGGGATGGAAACATTCAAAAAAAGCTAAAAAGCTCAGATTGTGAAATTTGCCTCTAGTTCCTTTTTTTTTTCCCCTCACATACTAGGACACAGCACATATCCTAAAATCATAAGACTTATACAAATAGTATGAAATTCTAGAATAATAATTGGTTCTCTCTCATATGTCCTTTGTTTTTTTTCTAACATCCATGATTAGCATTTACGAGATTTTCTTCACAAGCATGAAGGCTAGAGATTTACTTCAAGATGAAAAACAAAGCTGAGATACTCACAGAAACTCCCAATCCCCATATATGGCATTCAAATAAAAGATAAATCCCTCCAAAATAACATCAGGCAAGATAACAATGCAGATGCACGGACAGCGGGGTGTGGGAGATGTCTCTCACTGAACTGTTGCAAAAATTAAGGAATTTTATATAAATTGTATTGCAAATTAAAAACGCTCTTCAAGTTTAACCTGAGCAATCTGTTTTAACAAAAAGACATAGGTCAAGCAGTTCAAATTTTTTTTCCTTTTGGGGTGGGACAAAAACTGTGCAAAAATTGCACTCTAATAACAGTTTTAGCTTTTTAATAAAAGTTGAGAGATAACTTGGGCTCACGTTTTTGTGAACACATTTCCAAAGATTTTATCTTTAGAACAACAACAACAAAAGAAGTAGACTGTATCTTGCTTATCTGTGTTGCTTGACACAATATGGTCATAAATTGTTCTGAAAACAAGAAGGAGTTAAAAAGTATGCTTCCTTTCCATATCAGAAAAAGTAATCAGAATATATTATTCTTTCCTTCCCTTGCTTAGGAGAAAAATGCATGGTATTTAGAGGGAACAGTGCCTGAGGATCTATGCAAGCATGGATTTATCTGTATTGTTTATTTATGTGCTTTCTACTTTCACTCAAATCCTTCTTCTATTTCACTTTTCCCTATTTACAGCACAGGCTCAGCACTCACCTTGCTGGTCTTGAAGACACATGTAGAAACAGTTCTGGAAACACTGGGGAAACACTGGAAACACACATACGAAGCTGAGCTACTGATCCCAGCAGTCTGAGGTGCTTTCTGGAAGGCGAGATTCAAGCATGGATATATAGAGATCTCAGGTAGGTTAGGGCAGACTTTATAGCATATATGAAATAGGCAAAAGTCAAGTTTCATTTGAACCTAGTGGGCTGAGAGAGGAGCACTCCCACCTTTCAGTCTTGGTGTTCAGGTTAACTGTTGTGGTGCTTGCAATGTCTTTCCCACTCTCCCAATTACACACAGGGCATGAAATCATCTTCCCTCAAATTTTAGTCAGAAGATGAATGCCAAAGGCTGACACACCTTCAGCCTTTTAACCTTACTACAGACTATTTAATTAACATGCTGTGACATAAATTCTTTTATATGCATACATCATTCCATGGACTACTTTGTTTTTTCTCTCCTTCTCCCCTGATTTGAGAATCACACCCAGTCCATGTCATCACTCTCAGGCTCTCGGGAGGACAGGAAGGCAGAGGTGCACAGTAGTTATTGTTATAACATGTGCCACTACTAATTGCATAAAGATAATTTTATAGCAGTGATGGCAGAAGTGGATAATACTGCCAAAACTGATTCCAGGGAGCTTTTTTCCTTATTTGTAAGTTTTAAGCATCCAGTATTTTAATTAACACTGTAAGCCAAATAGATTAATTATTTCTTTAATGCGTAGAACTATCAATTACTCTATACAGGATAGCGGCAAAAATTAAATAATGTCTCTGTAATTAAAAAAAAATAAATTGAAAACATTTTTGTCTATTATGAAACATATTATAGTATAGATATTTCTTTGGGGAACTCAAAAAAACCCAAACAAACCTTTAAATTATCTAAAAACATTGCATTTTAAATCAGTATTTAAATCAGTATTTAATCAGTATTTAAATCAGCACAGCTATATCATCTTTATTAAAAGACAACACAAAGCAGAGTTCTTATAAGCACATACTGATTTTCTTTCAGATTCAAAAGCATTCAGCTGATTACATATAACTAGAAGCAGAAACACCTCCAGCACCAAAGAAGAAAAAGACTTCCATTATAGACTCCCTAGAAGTACCAACAAGACCGCTCACAGACCAGCGTCCCATTAGGTTAAGCCCTGCACAAACACAGGACAAAAAACCCTGTTTCAAACCCAAAGCAGCAGTAGGAAGACAACAGAATAAATGCTTCAGCAAGGTAGTTATGCTGAAAAAATTTTACAGATCATTGAGTAGACCTTAGCATGGTTTGGGAATTTGCTAGCTTTATAAGTAAATTAAGCTTAAGTATTTTAACATTACTTTTAGCTATTTGTAGCTTTACAGTCTAAAATTTGTAACTCAAGTTACAGCAAAAAGACCTGCTTAGAGAAGACAAACCAAAGAGTTTCTCAAAGAGAAGCTGGAAAGTATTGAAACCTGAATTTCCAATAACTAGAACTAGCGAGAACCAGACTAGCATCAGTAACTACAAAATCTAAAAACCCTCAGATTTAATCCATTCAAAGATTTGAACGTGAAAACATCCAGCTGCTGTATTTATTAAGCAAGAGGAAGCAATGTGTATGTCACCTTTGTATGTACAAAGCTCTGTGTTACCATTAAACTACAAGAAGGGCTCTGTCCTGAAGCAGTGGTTCTCAGGCAAGGAACTGAAGTGTATGCTCTGCTCCCGTCCCTGGGACCAGGCTCTTCCAAACCTACAGGCTCCTAGCTGATGGCTGGAGATTAGCAGCACTGGAAACCAAAATTAAAAACTTCCTAAAGCAATCTACCTTAAACCTGTTTGGCAGCCTAGTTTAAACTTTACTTATATGCATATTTTTATATATATATATTTAATTCTTTGGTAATTTTTAACCAAATTCTGCTCTTGTGTGTTTAATGAGTATTGGCAACCTCACAAGGAGGGGGAGACTATTGTCCACAGCAAAGGAAAAACTGAAGCACCCACTCAGCAGTTATCAGCATTCCCTCAACTACAAACCAATCGATGGTAGGTAAACACAGGAGGGAGCAGGCAGTGCCTGCTCTGTGGGGTGGCTCAGGTGACAGCAGGAGAGGTGATACGTGGAGGTCGGAGAGGGGGCAAGAGAAGCTGTGGTTATTACAGCAGGAAGGGGATGCAGGGGCAGAGGGCACAGATCTGTAGGAAATTTAACCCTGCTACTCCCCCTGTTCACAAAACTATTTTTATATGTATAGGTGTATTTTTTTCTATGTTCTGTTTGGAAAATCTGACATGGGATTTGCAGAGTCCCTGTCCTGTCTCCTCACTGAAGAGCCTCAAAGCCTTGAAACCCCTGTTGGACCTGAAAAACTCCACAACCCAGTGATAACTGACCTAACTGGGAAACAACATTTTTGCCATTTAGAAAATTCTGCATTTCCAGAAAGTTTTCATCCCCATCTGGGAGGCTTCCTAGATGCCTTAGACAATAACACCCCCTCACCTCCTCCTCCCCCCACCCTGTTCCACAATAGCCTAATCAAGCACTGTGCTGAAAAACAAGGGAATTAGGCACAGGGACAGGCTGATACATAAATCAAAGGTGCCACAGACAAAATATACCTTCAGACGAACTAGCATTTTCCAAAGACAATGCTAGAAAGCCTCTGACCAGCTGTGCTGTAAACTGAGGAACCACAGCTCCTGTCAAACAGCACCAGTGCGCCCCTCCTCATCAATTAATTTGCTCAATGGGTAACGCACCAGGAGGACAAGGAGACTGTTTGAAGGACTCTTGGTGGGGACAAAGGAAGGCTTGTGAACTTACCCAGAAATGTCAGGCAGCCATGCAGGAAGATAAATCTGACAAGGATGTTCTGGGCAGAATAATGCTCAAAACAGTTTGCAGTCTGGTTTTTTTCTGGTTGTCACTGAGCAGTACAGGAGCTGAGCAGCTCAGTGGCGTAAAAGAAGGTATATAGTACTCACATGATTTATCCTGATAAAGACTAAAAAGAGTGATGGCAGGCTGATCTGCTACAGACCACCACCTTCTCAGGATGCCCATAAAGAGCAGAAGAGGACCTTGATGGTGGCTCTGCTGCAGGACTGCCAAGGGCATGGCCAAGGATGGTGGTCCATATGGGTTCACTATTTCCTGCACTCTCCCTGTCTACAGGTAACCTTCGTCTCTTGTCTTTTATGTACACTGCAAACTCTTTGAGGCTGGCATCTTATTGCTATTCTCAATTTGTACAGCACTTAGCAAAGTAAGGACCAGGTCCAGCATTCTGCGTTACAAGTAGCATCAGCACCACACCAGAAAGAGAAAAAAATAAATAAAAATGTCAAAACTGAGCTCTACCACATGCGCTGAACTCGTCCGTTTAATCCCATGGAACGGAGGGAAGGTAAAGCCTTTGCAAGTGATGAAAGACACATTCATACCTAGGCTAGAGTTTACAGCCATCAAGGAGCTAATCACACAATTGACACAAATCCTAGTCTAGACAAAGCTTTGTACACAGAAAGGGATAAAAATACAGTGCAATGGCATGGAAGACAGCTCTGCACCCTTCTGTAATGAAGGTTGAGATCATTTCAGCTAAGGCCAGGGAAGATTTTAAGCACCAGAGATTCATGTTGATTTCCACTATCGTAGCATTTTACTATGCCTTTTCAGCACATAGCCCAAGTTCAAAGCTGCTCAGATATGGATGTACCAAACCCACAGTAGCTATTTACAAAGGTAATTTTGCATATTTGGGTCCCAAGTGATGCCAGCATTTGTTAGCTACTGCACAACAGTGAGAACATGATAGTCCTCAACCCTATTTTCTAGAAGTCCTTCACAACCTCATGCACTTGGTGGGACAGTCCCCTGATTCTTGCTCCCTCCGACCATTTTAACCAACCTGCACATTCAGTGATGCCTCAGGTGGGAAATAACAGAAACGGTGTTGCACTAAGTGAGAAGAGGGAGAGTAGAAGACTAAGAGGTGAGGAAAGAATGAGCATGCAGCCAAGGCACTCCATGCCCCACACAGTCACTGCCAGGAAGCCAGACACTCCGAAATCCTCAGCCAGAGTTAAACGAGCATGCTGAAAGATTACTTTAAAAAACACACATATCTGTACAAAATAGCAATTATAAAAAAATCAGTGTTCACTGAAAGGTGAGGATGTGCAACAATAACTTGTTCTCAGTGCTAACCATGGTTAAAGAAATCTCCAGAGACCAGGGCCTAGCAAAGTAAGGCAGTATAAATGCAAACTGCTGAGGAGTGAGAAATGCAGAATTAAGATTGCTTTGTGAGGAGGTGGGTACCTTAAATCCGTCCTGCTCAAGGCAAGGCAGGAATAAAGCTAAACTTCTATCACTGCTGTCATATAGGCTGCCTAGCAATTATTTCTGGCCTTCAGAACAGACCATTTCTGCCACAACAAAAGAGAAGGACGGAGCAGGAGGCAGCGTGGTCGCATCGCAGTGAACCCAGCTGAGCTCCCCAGTGAGCTGGGTCTGGCTGTGTTCACTGGCAGAGGCAACAAGGAGAGGAGGCTGGCGAGGAGGAGCAAGGGGGTGTGTATCTTCCAAAAGCAAACACAGTGTGTTTCAGTGCAGAGTTGTGTTCTGAGGGCTTTCATCTCTCAGATGCCATGAATTTTCTCCCTGCCTCCCCAGCTTTCCTACTCCCCAGCATGTGTATTACTCTACTGCAACTTCTGCTGCCATAGAACCAGTCCTGTCGTGTTAAGCATCTTGGCTGATCTTCAGATACAAGGAAAACATCTCTTCTGGTAGGCAAAAGCTCCTGCAACATCATGAGATCAAGCACAGCAAGGGTCAGATTAAATCTCAGGTTTATCAATACCGATTTTGGACAAAGCCTCTACCCAATATACAATGCTAACTTTTCCAGCTCAGAATGTGTCAGGACAAGGTTGCTCTGAAGCACAACTCTATTTGCTATGATCCCAGATGAGATGCTGGTGTACTAAAATAAAAATATCCTTGAACTTTAAAATTTATTTCCCTAGGTTTATTTTCAGTACTGATTCAACACTGGTACTGGTATCACTGTCATAAGAGAAGGTGAGTTACATTATTCTAACTGTGCAAATACAATTCAAGCTGTTTGGCTCTGAGAAATGTTTCCTATGCACTTTTAAGTGTGGAGTCTCAAAATGACAAGAACACACCTGGATGTGCATCCAGCAGGAAAGTACCGACTGGGCTGCTGCTATCTGTGCTGAGGAGCCCTTGAAATGAAAACAAACCAACCGCAAATCACACTAATGGGAAGGCTGTCACTTCTGGATTCAACCATAGAAATGAAATATAATAGGGAAAAAGAAATATTGGCTTTATTCCCAGACACAAAAAGTAAATCATCTGCAGAGAGAATGACATTCCTCTCCTTTCCTTCATCCCAAACCAGATAGCAGATCAATGGAAGTGAGTGTACAGAAACTTTCCAAACTTTTGCCAATCCAACTTAAAGAAAGAAAAGAGGAAAAAAAAAACTATCAACAAAAAACCAGAACAGCTGTATATGCTTTGGAGACTATACATATCTATTAAATACATAATAATCTACAAAATTTAACAGCTTACTGATCTATATCTATATAAATATAGATAAAAAATAAAGGTCTGAGGACTGAAATATTCTCGGTTTCCTGACCTGGTATCTCAAGCTGGACACCTAAAAAATATCAAGACTCTTTACCCCTTCAGTCTCCCACGCTGGGCTCAGCAGGTCCTGAGGAAGCACAGTCCCCCAACTCCATCCCCCTGACTGACCCAGGTCACAGCAGCCAAGGCAAGGCAAAGAGTTGTCCCCTCTCAGGTACATGGCCACAGACTTTTAAAGGACCAGAAAACATTAAATAGCAAACAAACTAGTAACAATGTCCATCACAAATATCACATAATTGGGCTTTTTTTAGCTTTGTTTTTGTATCATCTGCTCCCAGGCTTGAGCCCATGTTCTGTGAGGCCTAGGTAGAACCAAGCACAAGTACAAACATGTATTTGCAATTGTCCATTGCTATTTAGACACCAAAATGAATGACCTCGAATTAGAAGCTGAGACTTTTTGAAATACACATTTCTAATCCAGGTACTCCAATGGGACGTGGGACTTTCCTAAAAGCTTTGCTATCAATTGGCAGCCGAGCAGTGCAAAATCCAGCTTTCACACGTTCATTACCTCTGTGGTCAGGGAAGAATAGTTGTGTACTCAGCTCTCACAGCCTCCCAAAGAATATATTCCAGTCCTCCAGAGCTATGGTATCTGGCAAATCTTCAATATCACATACTTGCTGCCTATTCTAGTGTGCTCCGGGATAATGCTGAATTATGAACCCAGCCCTCTGCACAAAGCATTCCCATATTCTTTTCAAAAGACTTCCCTCCTCCACCCAGAAAGTTAAAGAAGCTATTCAAGACGTGCTGTGGAAATACTGAACTTGTGTTTCAGCTAATAGGAGTGCAAAGCAGGAAAAAAAGAAAAGGTTTAAAGAGAAAGAAGAGATAAGCCAGCAGCCCTGATGAGTAGTTAGAGCAGGGAGGGTGCAGAGACCACGTGCAAAAAAGCTGTGCCTCTCATCCTTCCCATGTAAATAATTGAGAGGAAAAGGATCAGGAAACAACAGTGCTCCAGTAAGAGATGAGCACGAGAAGCATGAGTCTGAAGGAAGCAAAAGAACTCGAGGTAAGCAAGTATGCAACAACTAGGATAAAAAAAACCCCAAAACAACAAAGGGATCAACAGATGGATGTTTACCGCAGTGCTGCTCTTACAGGTTGAGTGATATTTGCTATGCCCTAAACTGCAATCTTAAACCATTAATGGGTTGGGATGAACACAGGAAACATTTTTTTTAATCATCTCAAAAGATACCTGGTAGTCACCTGCTACCTGGGCTGGCCCATTCTTCTCTGACTGGTCTGCACAGGAGATAATCTGAAGGATGCAATGGCTGGTTAAGTCAAGAGCATGAGCAAGAAAAGGCTTTCCTAAGGAACTCATTCAGGTGGAAGGGAGAGAGGGCCAGCCCTCCACAAGCCCCTTGCAGGCCAGTGGGTGCAAGGAAGCAAGGCCAGGACAGAAACAATTTCCAGACACCTACTGCTGGTGTGTGATGGAGCAGTGTCTTGCATTCATGCAGGATAAAAGGGTGCCAGTCTGCAGGGTAAATATATAGGTGGTGTCTTCAGTCCAAAGTTGAGCCACAGTAATCCCATTGTTACTGCTCATGCCATACTTGATAGATCAGAAACCAATTTCCAGTCCTGTCTGTCTATCATCTTTTATGGTTATTGAAGGCACAAAGATAATTTTAAAGAAAATCAGACACCACTTTCTGATTGTTTTCTGTAACCTGCTTTGGAATAAAGGCACTTGGTAAACTCTTCAAGCTTAGAAATTTAAGTTAAGCACTTAATTCCAAGTGTAGAGGCTCAAATACAGATATCTACACACCTGACTCACTCCTGATCATTTATAAAAGAGCCTTATTTTTAATAAGAACAAAGCCCTAGGAGTTGAGGACACTGAGAACATCAGAATTACAGCTTAAGACAACACTAGACTCCATGACTGAGCAAAATCCACCCTTTCTTGCTTTATATATAGTTGACTAGTTAGCAATTCTAGCCAAACATTTCCTAAAATTTCCATAATGAATCATACCAAACACTGGCTAGCTTCATGGCAACACGTCCATGTGCAAGTAATGGAAGGTAAAAATAAAATAATTTAAAAAAATACAAATCTGCAGTATTTATGCAAGATCTGTATCCACATTTAATATTAACTAGACATGGCAGATTTTATATGACAGTAGAGAGCATACCTAGACAAGCAGAACTGAGGTTTACTTTGTGTAAGGATGTGTTGAGGTTCAGATACGTGATGGGTTATTAGCAGTTTTTAGGAACAAGTTGACTTACTATAAATCAAACTCTATTATCAATGTCGCCAACAAGGAACCATACAAAGCACACACACAAGCAAGATCATAGCATTCTACTAGGAAGGTAATTTCTTGCTTGGCATTTCTTGAAGTTTTGGGGCCACCAGTAGGCTAGAGTCACGTGTCAATTTTGAGACGCACCTCACAGCCTGCCTCTGCCCACTGGCATTTGAAGACTGATTGGTAAAGTTCAAAACTCTACTCTTTTTTTTCCCCCCAGACACTCTAAAAGGTCTGGTGCTTCTATTATTTCTTTTTCTAGCTAGACATTATCCAGATTTGGGACTACTTTACTTGAATCCCCTATCCTCCATATAGTCTGGAGAGATTACCCCTCCTTCCTCCAGGAGGAGTCTTCACAGGTTTTATTAAACAGCTATAATCTTCTGGGAAAACAAGAATACTTAGTCTAGTCCTGAGAAAGCATGCCATCAGCTATCTCAAAAGATTTCTGAAAAGCCTATAACTCCCCCCAAGTTTACTATGCTTATTATTGTTTTCCCTCTTCGGTTTGGAATCAAAATCAATTGCCTTCTAAAAAACTTCTCCAGAATTAGGTCTTCCTTATATCCTTCAGCCTTAGAGCATTCAATTGAAACTCCTAAAAGAGGTTACAACATTTCTGGAAATACTCACTGCTTACTCTAAGAACTAGGCTCCCTCGCAGTGATTTAGAAATAAACTCATTTGTTCCTTCACACCTCCATACCACAAGATTCATTCTAAAGAATCCCAACAGCGCTTTAAAGCCTGAAAGCCACAAGGCTGCTTGATCAACTGCAAAACTGAAGTCACCTGTTATCCTGACCTAAGGCAATGAGTTGCTCACATAGGAGAAAAAAAGGTATTACTTATGATCTCAAAATGGTCAACCAAAGCTATAGATGCAACACAACTTTTGAGCAGTAATACCTGATATTATGGCTAATATCTGATATTATGGCTATGCACAGTACAAGCATAATTTCAAAGTTAGTAGGGGGCTGAATAAAGATAAAATCTTGAAGCAAAACCAAAGGATTTCAATTATGTCAATGCAAAAAGAATCAAAATATGATGATGCTTATTTACCACCTCTTTAACTTCCAAGGTGGAGATTTATTTCAGAAAATATTGCATAAACAAGACTTAAAATTTAGAGACTCTAACTCTGCCCCCCTGAGAAATATGCACAATATCCAAAAATGCACATACCGAGCTCCATTTCTAAGAAGGCTTTCAATTTTTATTCCATGGCTTGATAGGTATGGAAGAGATGATTTTCAGTTATGCTGTATCTTGATCCTTGTTTTCATCCACCAGTTTTGTTTGAGGCTTCATCAAAGGAGGTGGTGGCACTGGCTAGGAGAAGCTACAGTTGTTAGTGGCCAGCAAAGTGGTCAAATGCTCTGAACTGCTGAGGACAGTGAGGGTATCTGTCCTGTCATGCATTTCAGCAGCAGCTGTGGCAAAATAAATTACATAATGTGTTGCATATGCTAGCTGGATGCCTGCCCACATTACTTTGCCCTCCACCCTTACACTAAAAAAAATAATAATAAATTGGCAGCACTGTGTGACATTGACATTATTTTCCAAAGCCTGGTAAGATGCTTGAGTACCTCCTGGTAATTTCAGAGACAAGTGCTCATCTGCACTTTAAAAGATGGGTCCACTAGAAGCACATTCCAGGTTCTTGTGAGTTGATTTCCAGGTGAAAGATAATGAAAAGTGGATGACACGGTTAGACGAGTTCCTTATGTAAAAAGATAAGCTGCTACCCAATGCCATGTTGGCAATTAAAGTCCTGTTAAGAGTTTTCCTGCAAATTATAATAACAGGCCTCCTGTGACAGTGGCCAGGATGATCTGTGCACTGTGGTGTAAAGCAGCAGTTCCCACCTGTCCTGGTTTGAGCCAGGACAGAAACAATTTCCATTCTAGTAATTTCACTTTTCAGTCAAGTCTCTTCTCAGTAACTGCCTTTGCTGAAATCCCCAGCATGTGTTTCAGTCGGTGTCTGCCCCTAGGACTGATAATGCTCCATGTTACTGCTGGAGAATGGTGTGCAGAACCAAGGCCACTGTTTGCTTCTGCTAAACTTCTTATGGTCCAGAAAGGAAAGGGCAGAAAAGGGGTCACACCTGTGACTGTCCTGCAGGGAGGACCAGACCAGACAGGTGACCAAAACTGACCAAGGTATTCGGTCCCATACGTGTCATACTCGGTATAAATATGAGGGATCACAAGTGTCAAACTCTTTTTGTCCATGGCCGGTGTCCTCGGACAACTCCATCCTTCCCTCTGCCGATGATCCCAATCTGTGCATTCCTGACTCTGTGTATTCCTGCCTCCAGCTCCTGTCTGCCCCTGACTCCAGGAGCCCAGTCCAGGACTTTCCCAGGGCCTTACAGCCATGGGGGTGATGTGAGCATTATTGGGTCTCTCTCCTTTATTGTCTTTCTTTTCCCCTTCTGGGAAGGGAGAGGGGTAATAGAGAGCATCTGTCATTAGCTTAATTGCTAACCCAGCATTAAACCATGACACCACCTGAGGACATTGAACATTGTTTCAGAACTGCAAGAAAGATTTTGTGAAGTAAAAAAAAGAGGTGCTGATGAAAAGGGGAAGTGAATTTTCACAGGCTTTCCAAGCTATGAAGCAATCTGCAGCATGATCAGTAGGAAATGACCACAGACCTCATGACGACACTAAGAGGCAGTAACCAGAAATATCTGAGAAACCCTATTCTTGCTCATTTGATCATCTCACAGAAGCTATTAAAGTCAATGAGTTCACTAGTGTGGAAAAAATAAACAGCTCATTTTGAAATACAGTTCCATAACACTTTTTCTCAGGGACCTCAAATGGCTTCTTCAGAGCTGGCAGGTTCAAAAGAGCAATATTTACCACTCTACTCAACATCCTTTCCTTCTCAGTTCTCAAGACAGCTAGAAGAAAATGAAGAATGAGAATGAGAGAAAAGGAAAAGAACCAAGAAAATATGAAAAGAAGTTGAGAACTGGAGTGGGGAGGGGAGGATAGGAAGAAGAGAGAGAGAAGAAATTATTAGAATAAAACATAAATCTCAATCCTAGAAACAGGCTTTTTTGATCCCCACACTCAAAGCTATGCACAGTTGTTTTAATTACCAAAGACGTTTTTGTAAGCTTAAAATCAAATCCATGTGTTTACAAAATAAAGAAGTTGAGATCAGTACTGGAAAACAGAGCCAGCCTTACCTAGTCCATCATTAATTAAAGCTGTGCTGCAACATCTATTTAGATCACGTCCCTTAGATTGCTGTTTCAGAATTCAAAAAGAAGATTTAACTTCACCTGCAAGTGCTGTACAGTTACCTAGAAAAAAAACCTCTCTCCCTTCCAGACAGAGTGCTTAGGTAGGAAGTTACTACAGTCTAGAATAGCCACTTGGAAATTAAGGCATGCTGGCTTTCGGTGAGGATAGGGTTTATGAAGCGTTTTTGTATTCCTAATGCTAAACCTCTACCACTAAGAATGAAAGGCACCTTATGATATTTTCTTATTTTTTTCTTGTACTCTTTTGTTGCTGTTTTGAATATAATTCTTTTGTTCTTGGCACTTGCATAAAGAAAGCTTATTTTTTTTCTGAGAAGACAGTGGGAAGAATCTCCTGGCACTTCGGGGCTTACTGAAAAACTGGGAAAAATTATCCCCACTTTCTCCATTGTTAAACATTACTTCTGCTTTCTTAAATGAACGCTAAAACCCCAGCACTTTAAAGCTCAGTCACATAACCCTAATGTTTCTAGTCAGGTATGAAAAATACTTACACATACAAAAGTGTTTATAAACATGTTTAATTGAGATTCTGCTAGAGCCTTCAGACTGCTTTGCATCATAAATTTAAATTTTAAAATTCATAGTGTAACCATGAATCTCAGATTAAAAATAATGTCTTAATTTTCCCATCAGCCACCTGGCAGCACCAAGAAGAAAAGCCCAAGTATCTCCCCAACCTGTGCTGAGTGGCTCTCCACGAGTTGGATCATGAGTGAGAGGGACACTGGGACTGCCAGGGCAATTTGGAGAAAACACCTGGAAATCCACCTCCAGCTGCCCCAGCAGAGCATTCTGGCAGCCCTCCCACAGAGCAGATGTGGGGAAGCTCATGCAAATTTGCACTGCTGTGTGCGGGATGCTGACACCCAGGAAAGGGGCAGAAAGGAAGAATGGACAGAAAGGAGCAAGCAGAGGGAGTGCAGGGACCGACAGACCCCACAACAGCATTGGGAGCCCTAGGTGACAAAATGTGAACCAAACACCTTCCTCACGGTGCCTGTCTCCCAGTCCACTTCTGGATTTTCTCCTCTCAACTTGGCCAGACGAATAGATGCAGCCAACATGTGCAGCTCAAGACAAGCAGACAGTGAAAACATTGACTACCACAAAGAGACCCATGAAAGATTACGGAGCTCCTCATGGGAACAGAATAAAGACCAGAAATACAACCACTTTCCGACCCATTCTGCTAACAGTCTGTTTGAGATAGATGCTAGTACCTGATATATAGTGATCACATTTTAACTGAAATACTATTCAATGCATGCAGACAGTTCCTCGTCACTCCAGAAGCATAAAAGTGCTAGAGAGTAACCCTGGGGCTGCAGCAATTGGAAGAAATCCCAGATGTTTTAAAAGCTGTATGCATGTGACTTGTTTCTTCCACTGGACATACAGATGAAAACCAGGGACAGCTTAGCGTGGAGTACAGAATAAAAACACAGAAGAGTGTGTATCACCAATTTACGTGAGCCACTCACACCAGGGGAAGCTTTTCTCTTCAGAGCAATGAGTACAATTCAGAGCCAGTCGCTTTTGGTGGACACTGGCACCTGCCCATCAGAATAACGAGAAAACACACTGTGGCCTCTGTTTTCTTGGTTATGAGACACAGACATCAAGCCATTTCATTATTTTCTGATGCTACCTGGTTTTCTTTCTCACGCACTTGCAAAGCCAGGGTTTTTTTTCCAGTTCATTCCACTGAAGTCCTAGATGACCTTCAGTGGCCTGATTTTCAATCTGACGTCTAGAAGGGTTCACCCTAGGTCACCACATACACCAAAGTGCTGTATTACAGCAAGGGAGATGTGGCACATTGTGGATCCCTGGACTCAGGGGCCCTGTATGTACTGGGGCTGTAATAATCATATGGAATAATAATATAATAATGATAATAACTGCACGTACCTTGATAGCAGCCACAGTCCATGGCCCCACTTCTGTCCTCTGGTCTTAAAATAACCTCACCTACACCAAGAGGTCTGGCACAGACAGACATCAAAATAGCAGTAGTTAGATGAATCACAGCTACAGCCGCATACGTGTTACAGTCATGATTTCCAAAAAGGCATTACACAACCCTTCATAGTCACGGGATTTGTCACTACCAACAGCTTAGTGTTTATTAAAGCGCTGGGCTTCCATCCTACAGACACAAGGCTACTTATATATTGAAAGCCAGACACAAGTACTACTATCTGCAGCATGAGGGTCTGAAACACCAATTTCACATGAAAAGGACTTAAACTATAGGCTACATATCCAATGGTGTCAAACTGCTTCTACAAAGAATTAAGGGGCATGAGGACTATTTTTTGCACTCCGTGACAAATAAAAAAGCAGGTGTGTTTTCTTTTCCCTCAGTAAAACTATGACGTTTTCCACATCCTTCCTGAAATTACCTACTTTCATCACTGGTAGCAGTAAGAGAGAGTCTGAATTGTTTGAAACTGAGGCTTATACTTTGACTAAAAGTCTAAATTTAAACAACTAAGAACAAAATATTTTTGCTTTTTATCCCGCACATTTTATCTCCAAGTTTGAAAATGATAACTGATTGTGAAACAATCTTATAAGAGTTCCTGAGTTCACACTGAGATTTTCCAGTTGCTCTCCTGACATTATCACTACTAATGTGTTGTACACAAAGGTCTTATGCCAGACATTTTTGAGGATATGCCTAAATCTCTTCTCATCTTCTTCAAATCTCAGTTAAAAAAAAAAAAAGTGAAATAAAGACATTGAAAATGAAAAGGTCTGACTTCAGGTCCTTACTTCCAGCTACACTTCCAGTTACACAGGAAGACCTGATTTCTAGTGAAATCCCACAGGGCTCTGTGGATTCTTCAAAGCCTTTCTCTCGTGGCAGAAAGCAGACAGACGTCCAGGATGCACGGATTTACTCACACCATGAAGTCGTCCAGAACTTATCTGTTATGGATACCAAACACCAAACACTTCTCCTCCAGCAGTGGGGCCAGTGCCTTTTACATAGCATTATCAGCATGACTGATCCTATGAGTCATTTTTGCAATGGCATGAATATCTTAACTCTCCACCTCCAAGACCAGCCTCTCCCTCGCATCATCTGATGCGAAATCCAGCAGGAACCACTTACAGATACCACGACTCTCTCCTGTACATCAGGCCATTCCAAATTACTGCTGCATTTAAAAGAACTGAGGTTAAGAACCTGTACAATTTCTTTGAAAGGTTAGGCCAGAAGTAAGGCACTTAACGTGAAGTTTCATCTGGGTCATCCTAAACTCTCCACGGTGTGGCTGTACAGCCTCCTCTCTCACCAGCCAGCCATGTCCAGCTCAGCACACAGTGTATCAGAATCACCAAAAAAACCCCACCTCACTGAAGCTAAAAAGCAAGCTAAATCACATTTTTTTAAATTAGTTTTTTAATGTTGTGGCTGGCTTGTACAGTCAGAGTTGTTATTTATCTACAAAGAAGAAAATCGTTATTATTTTTCTCCTCTAATCCGCACTTCTCAAGAAAACTCTGTTAATCCCTGTCCTTCACTGGGGAAAGCTTTGTACTTTATCTCTCTGCAGTTCGAATCATTTCTGCCTGGCTGTTTAAGGGAGCTGAAAGAAGCATTTTACAAGACCTGAAACTGTTTATGCAAAGAAGGTTGAAGGCACCCAGCTAGTTGACACCAGTCCTTCCGCATAACCATAAAGGTAGAGGTATGGGGAAAATGGGTCAAGAAGGCTGTGAACCTCAGTACTTCTGCAATACTTACCAGTGGTTCCCACCGTCTTTTAATAGAGTAAGGACGGAAACCCCTCCTCCCCCTTGCCTTGCTCTATCAATCAAAGGATCAAGGTTCTTTGAATGGTGCAGTCTGAGGGGAAAAGTCTTCCTGATGAGAAGCAAACACTTCTCCTCTTCACTATTGGCTCAAACAAGACATTTAATATCACATTAAAACAGGAGAAAATAATTCAGCTTATCTGTATATGAAAACTAAGACAGTGTCATGTCTAGATGGTTAGAAAGGTAATATTAAGAGGCTCCTGGTAAACTCAGATTTCTTCTCAACAACAATAACCCGAGTTTTCTCTGTGGCAGTAGGACAAAATAACACTTATATCATCCAGTACAATTTTAAGTGCAGATAATAAATATTTCATGCAAAATATTTTGGCCTATTATCCCACGCAAATACAAGGTTTTAAAATAATAAATCATTCTGAAGTACTTCTGCAAGGGCCATGAATTTTCATTAGTGATTTCTATTATGCAGAAACTCAGCGGATTACTATCTCATCCCAGTAGTCAGAGAAATTCAGGTATGTTCAAAGAGATGCATCTACCAGAACATCAGACTCTCGAAGACTGAAACATGAATGTCCTCTCCAGGCCCTCCATATGGCATGAAATAAAGCCACATAAGCACAAATCCAAACTATTTTCATTCCATATTCTTGAGAATACTAAAAGTGCACAAATGGAGTTCACTTCTGCATAAATTAATACACCGGATGAATGGGGAGTTTGGTTTTAAGTATAAACTCACAGGAGGTTTTGATCCAACAGGCCCATCTCTTGCCTGTGATCAAAAGGCTACCGCCTGTGAATTTTAATGGGATACGCTTTAAAACAGTGTAAGCATGAAAAGCTTAGTAATACAAGGGCAGGGTGGGAGGGGTTATCCAAAGATTTTCTTCTATCCTTTAGAAAGTTAAGGAAAGTCATCTTACTGATATTAGCTAACAGGCTGAATTCTTAACAGCAAAGTTACACAAAAGAATCTCAAAAGCCAGCCAGAAAATCACTCGAGCTCAAGAGTGAGACACAGGACTGTCTCTTGCTCAGTCTACAGTTACAAGAGTTCAGTCACGTGCATTTACTGATTTCGGCCTGGCTGGATCCATACTGCTGTGGCCAGCCTCCATCCCTCCAGTTCCCTTCACTTACACAACAAACCAAAATGCTTGAGGTAGCGTTTGCTTCGAGTGAAGTGTCATCCACCCTCTTCTCTGGAGCCAAGCTCATCTACCACCAGACCATCTAGAGAGCCCAATCCAAGAGCAGCAGCAGACTTGTGATGGCACCATTAACACACCACAGGTCCCTGCTCTTCTGCTTTCACTGCTCAGACCATCAGGCCACTCGGATGCACAAGCAGCAACGCAGCAGCCGGCCACCCTTCCCACGCTCTCCTCCGCCAGTTCCACCCGTGGTGCAGCAGCATCCCAAGCCTCTCGGTTCGGCTACAGCCATCTTTGAAACTTCACTAGCTTTATTTTTCTGCCTGGCTTTCTAATGGAAATGTATCAATGTTTTGCAACCTGGTCTGGGAAACAGCTGCCCAATGCAGAGTCTCCTCCACCGCACCAGCTCTGTCTGGAATGTGCCCTATCTTATAATTTATTTTGGCAACAGTAACTCCAGCATATTTTTATTTGCATTTCATTAAGTCTTGTCTGTTCTTTCTATTCTGCTCGGGGCTTTTTTTGACTCTTGGTAACTGCTGAATTTCTAGTAGCGCCGCATGAAGGTGAAGTTAAGGTAGGAGCCCTCAATTTCCACTGCTGAGGTAGCAGACTCAGAAGCTGAGCGCTGAACTTCCCCTTAAAACCAAAGAGAAGTTCTTCCCTGGAATTTAACGTGTTTCGCCTCCGAACCGGGGTGACCCAAGGGCATACTCACAACCGGTACCGTGGGTGAGTGACCGGGCTGAAACCCATCCCACCCGGCTTTTCTAAATGGCGTGCTTACCACTTTGTGCTGGCACGTTTGACAGATTAAAGCGGTTAGAGCTGTGCTGTGAGTTTATCTCGTACGGGAAAGCCCCCACCTTAGCTGAGCCGACGCACTGAGGTTCCCTAGACCCCGCAGGAGCAGGCAGAGCAATGCCCGCACGCAGCTGCGCCCTGGCTCTTTTCAGCACATTGCACCGGGAATCGCTTCCACCGGACGCCGCAGCCCCGCACCGACGGGGGCGCCCGGGACGTCTCGGGTGGAAAAACCCCCCCGGGCTCCCCCGGG
>VZRW01001679.1:655785-751767 GCA_013398125.1 Aegotheles bennettii
CCTGCTCGTTCCCCCCGCGCTCCTCGGCGCTCCCCGACGGGGCCGCCCGGGAGAGCCCGCGGGGAGGGGGTGGGAGGAGGCGAAGTGCCGAGAGCGGCGGTTTCATTTGGGCTTTGTTGTTTGTTTTGTTGGGGTGTTTTTGCCCGTTTTCTTACTTTTTTCCCCACACCCCGCTCCGGGAGAAGAGGGGTGGGTGCCCGGCCCCGCTCCCCTCTCGCCGCGGGGCTTTCTCAGCCGCGCCCGGGCGGGGCGGTGGCGGTGTCTGGGCGCTGCTCTCCCCGTGCTGGGGCCGGGCGGGGCGCCCCGGCCGGGAGCCTCTTCCCCCGCGGCCGCCTGGTCCGGCCGGGGGTGCCGCCGAGGGGCAGCGGCCCCGCGTACCTGTTGCGGTGCTGAGCGTGCTGCGCGCCCCGCACTGGGCGGGAGGTGCCTGAACCGGGCACCCGGCTCGCCTCTCCGGCGTGTCGGGGGTTCTGTGTATTTGTTTGTTTTGCGTAGGACCGTGGCTGGCACAGGCGCTGCGTGTCCTGCATGCGAAGGCAGCCTGTGTCGGCGTGTCCGTGTGTCCCCCCCTCCCCGGAGCGCACCCAGCTCCCCGCTCCCCGGTGCCTCTCCGGGTGCGAGGGCTGTACCGGGGGCGCTGAGCCGGCTCCTCGCTAAGTTATCGCTTGTGCGCGTTGTGTTGGTGAACTTATCTTTGCGGCAGCCTCCGCTCAAGCCGTGTGACTTCTGCCGCAGATCTTCTGGGCAGCGTCTTGTAAACAAAATCCCAAGGCGGTGTAATCTGCCGGAGCACACCACCAACAAGCGGGACTCGTGTCTCCAGTGCCGCTTCTGGCCCAGCTATCTCCTGCTTGCCAGGCTGCACCAGGAACTGTGGCTTAACGGAGAGGCTCAGGGTGTGCACAGCTGAATTTAGCATCGTCTGACTGGTGGAAAAGTACACGGGGAAGCAGCACGCTTGCCCAGTGCTTGGTGTGTAGGTGTGAAGTGCGAGGCTCAAAAAAACCCTGATTTTCTCTTGGCTGTCTGCTACGGTGGAGAAATGCACGTGTGACTCCTGTCACCTCTGATGTGGAGAGATGGAGATGTGTAAAGGAACCCACTTGTGGAGTCAGCCGCGGAATTGTGCATGGGATGAGGGGAAGATGCAGCGCCGAGGGATGAAGCACTTGTGATCTCCCAGCTTAGAAATGAGTTTCAGCAAAGGAAGAAGATGGAACTGGGCTGCAGTTGAGGGAACTTGTGCAGAGGAGCTTTACAAGAGTGCAGGAAGGCAATGTGCTGCCACCTGGGACTTGCCAGGAGGGTGAGGAGAGGGGGTTGTGTTCGGAGGGCTGGAGCTGGTAAGAGGAGAAAACCTTAACAGCGCCCTGGCTGCAACCTCTGCGTTACTGAAGTGTTAAACCCCTCCTGGAAACAAGGAAATACTCATGGTTTGCTTTGTGACTTACTGTTTTAAAGCTACAAATCTTGTACAAACTATTTTATGGTGCAGGAATGCTTGTTGTGGCCTCAAACACACTTAATGTGAGCATCGCCATTTTGCTGTCTAGGCCTAGGGCTGAGAACAGGGAGTGTCTCTGTGTTTAGCTCAGGAGGCTTCTGTTGCCTGGAGATTTCACGGTAATAAAGCTCAGGAGCTTTGCCTGCACCTTTGGGTGCCCAGGAAGCATGGATGCAGGCTTGACCTGCTAACAGGGTGGAGGGGAGGAGGTGTGGTGGTGGGGAAGGGGGCTGTACTGTGTGTGGGCTGGTGCTGCTGCCCAGAGGAGCCACAGGGATGCAGCTCTTCGAGTGGCCTTCCCAGAGCATGGCTGTGCTCACTGAACCCCAGCTAGGACGTGGAGAAAAGAGAGAGTAAGGACAGTTAAGGGGAGGTGAATGCTTGTTCCCCTTGGGTTGTCCTGATGAGGTGCACCAGGCAGTGAACAGGAGCAGCTGGGTTAGCCAGGGATAAGTGTGCTTGTGGTGGTTTGAAGCACTCACTGTGTGTCTGTGCCCTACCAAAACTGTCAAAGGGGAGCTTCAAGTGTGGTCTTAGTGAACTTCCTGTCCTCTATGGAGGAGTAAAGTGGAAACCCCTTGGGCAATTTTGGGCTATTAGGCCTCAGTGAACAGTGTAAAGAAAAGGTGTCTTGGGGCAGGTGGTACTAGAGGATAGGAATAACCCTGATAAGAAATAAGGCTTTAATGTTTCTTATGGCATCAGAAATGTGAAAAGTCCCTCAAGTATAAATAAATTGAACAATAATTAATAATTAATAAATTGAGCAAAAATGTTGCTCAATTATAATTAATAAATTGAGCAAAAATGTTGTGCCTGAGTGCAGTTCTGATCTTAAACTTGAAGGCACGATTGGTGACTGGCTCTTGGCCCTGGCAACACACACACACACCCAGGAGGGTGAACAAGCCTTTTCTTGCTCTGAGTGGCCCATGGGTGTGGGGTCCTGTTGCCCAAGTGCTGTTTGTGAATCGTGACAGTGGTGTCCTCCTCCTGGAGCAGGAGAAGCTGAAAGGTCCTGTGAAGCTGTGATCATGTTTACACAGTACTCCCTTTTTTAAAATAAGTTGCCTCAGGAAGGCAAGTGAGGAATTTAAATGGTATGCAGCAAACCTGCAGGTATTTGTTGATTGCAGGTTAGGTGCATGTATTTGCCTCCATGGGAGACTTGAGTGAGGGCAAGAAGCAGCAGAAAGTGTGAAGCAGCTAGGTGTAGAAGGCTATTAAAAGAAAAATCAGGAAACTCAAAGTTGAAGCTATGTTCAAAGGAAGAAGATAAAGGTTTATAAATGCTGGCAGGTAAAGTAAAAAAAAATATAAGGCTAGCCAAAAGAGAGCTTTAGGTATAACTTGCAAAAGCAAACCTGCCTAACATATCCCTCTTCAGACATGTTAGGACCAGGCAGCTTCCCAGGGAGTCCTTACAGACAGTAATCCACCCAGGTGTAAAAGCATGTTAGGAGTGGTGTTCTGTGAGACTTTCTCTTATGTGGGGAAGTTCTCTGCCATAACCTGTCTTTGGCTCTGAATCCCTCACAGGCTTGAACTGACCTCTTGATGAAAAGGTGGTGAAACAAGAGCAAATGCTGATTAACAACTTGCCAGGGTCGCACAACAATTACTTCAGAACTACAAATGCTTTGTGAATAGGTAAAGCCTCCTGCACACCATCTATCTTGGTGCCAGAGGGCTGGAATGCTGTGAATTTGGGGTAGGGTTTTTGTTTTAGGTTATGGTTATGGAGAGAGTGGCACACATGGTGCCTCTGGAATAAGCAGGGGAGAAGATTCATTAAAAGTAGTAAGTTGGTGTGTGTGTGCATGGAGATGGGCATTGGGGAAGGGAGGGTGGCCACTGTGAAGGGGTAGTGAGACTTCATGAAGCTGTTAACTGAAGTCTTCAGAAGCCTGAATCTTGGAGAGCGAGTGCTGGTTACTATTAGTTCACTTGTTCAGTGTCTCCTGGAAGTCTCAAGGCTCTTAGGGAAACTAAGCAGTCCTGGAGTAAGATCCTGGCAGGGGTGAAATTGCTGACTGAGCAGAGGCAGGGCTGAGAAGATAGAGCTTTCTTGCTGTGGAGAGAACCAGCAGAGCTGGCGTGCAGGAGCCAACTGTGGTGGTCAATCCAGTCCCACCTAATCTGGAAAAGCATGTGAGGTAACACTTTGGTGTTTGAGGAGCATCCATTATTCAGAGCAATGAACACGTGCTGACGTAGCAGACTACGTGACAAAGCAGAGCATGACACTCACCAGAGGTAGACATTGAGTAACATGTGGGAGATGGGAGCAGGAAGCTGCCTGGAGTTAGGAACTAGTTGGCTCAGGGGCACTTGCTGCCAGAGGGATGAAATCTTGGGAGAAATGGGTCTCTGCTAGCTGCATGAAGGCATCAGATGGGTGCTCAGCAGCAGTAGCTGAAAACCAGCTTCAGAAGGGAAGGACCTAGAGAAGTGGAAAGATGGTGCCACTGCGTAAGTCCATGGTGTGCTGGTATCTTGCAGTGCTGTGGGCTGCTCTGGTCTCCTGCATACCTTGAGGGGAACATAGAAGAGCTTGCTAATGTTTGGGAAAGGAAGAGGAGGGTTTCTGCTATAAGGAACTGTTGAGTGGATTGGTATTCTGGAAATATATGGGGAAGCATGGTAGAGGTCTATAGGATTACGATTGGCCAAGTAGTAGGTAGGGCTTGACTGTATTGAAAGTCAGTGAGCAAGAACTGAGGGATATTAATTCAGAGAGAAGGAAGCTTCAGGAAAGGTTGTGGATGTGCACATGGTGGTGCTTTCTCCCCAGCAGGTATTGTGGAGCTTGCAATTCAAGGGGTATCTAACAAATGCAGTTTTTGACAGCCCTCAGTCAACTCTTCTCCAAAGGTACCATCTGTCTTTGCACAACCGCACTGTGCTCAACATGTGAAGTGGGAGGTTAGTCCTGCAAAGTGCTACTGCCCTGTTCTGATACCCTTCCTTATAGGATGCTGTGCTAAGTTATGAGGGTAATTGGTCTGATGGCTTTTCTCTGGTTGGTAAGGCCAGACCAGGCATATATCTCATTAGCATGGTGCCCTCAAACTTTTGGGACTTCAGAGCTTTGGTTAAAACGTGTTTGTGGCCTGAATGGTGGGTATGGGGACTGGTGGATGGTTGCTAGAAATCAGGTTGAAACATTGCATACATCTGTCTAGCTTGCAGGGAGTGGTTGCACTTCAGTAGATGAGTAAGTTGGGTGATCCAGTCTCCCCCAGTTCCAAGTATTATTGCAAACACCAGGTTCCTCACTGCTGTTGTGCTTCTTGGGTAGGGCTGGTGTACTCCCACCTGGGTTTGCCTGCAGCTCATCTGTCTTGGGGTTACTGCCACTTACCATGGTGTTGTTGGTGTGGTCTGTAATGAAATCTGTACCTGTTTAGGTCTTTGCAAGTTTGGGGTTTGATTTGGGGTCAGTGAGGGAAGTGTTAAGGCTGATACAGAAGTAATAAAAAGACTTTCCTACCAAACCAACTCAATGGAAGCATCACATTGTGTGTGCCTTAAAACTAAGCAGTCTTGCCAAAGCTGGTTTAGAAAAAACATGCAAAAGCATGATTACCTTGAGTTGTGACTACCTCTGGCTGAGCTCCCCTAACTGACTGGGATTGCTCAGCCTTGTTGGCCCTGGTGACAGTTTTTTGCTACTGAAACTGTTGGCTGCTCTGAGCAGCTCGATGCACACATGGGGTGAGCGGCTGGCATAGCTGTGCCTGTGTGTTCTCCCACTGGCTTTCTGCTGCTCAACAAGAGGCTTGCTTCCTTAAATGCCAGTCTTTCCCTGTGAATCTTGTGGAACACAAAGGTGTTTGCTGCTAATATTTATATTTTATTATATTGTAGGCCAAGTGCTGCAGCATACCATCAGAGTTCATGTTGAGTCTTTGGGCAGTTATTTTCTTGCTCCTTTACACTGAGGCAGCTGTCTTGTCCAGGCTCTCCACTCTTCAGAGCTGTTTGTGTTGTGTAAACAAATGCATCTGTCCATGGGAGTGCCGGCTAAAGAAAGATTAGGCCTACAGGGCTCTCTTCTTTCTCTAACTTGGAGTTGTAACTTTAAGAGCCATCATCTCATCCGCTGCTGCTGCACCAGGAGCAGCTGGCAGCAATTTGGTGCTCTGGCTCCTGCAGGAGGTCTTCCCTGCACGAGTAGGGAAGCGGATTTGCAGGATGGGCAGGGAGCTATGCATTTGTGTGTTTGTATGTACATATGTGCACACATACCAAAGGAACAGAAATACATTGCTTTTGCTTTCTGTAATCAACTGATTTAGCTGCTGACTGCAGCATGTGAATCAAAATGCTGCTTGGGCTCAGCTCAACATCTTGGCTCTGAGTGCTGTCAAGTCAGGAATGGAGTTGGAGGGTGTTGCCTTGAGAAACCTGATGTGAAGCTACTTGTACTTGGAGTTCCAGCAATCCTACCTCCTATTTGCAATTTAAATTGCTAATATAGTAGACTGGCTTCTGAATAGGAACTTGTATGAAATGGGCACTGGCCTTGGCGGTGGTTCAGGAATTCCGTAATGCCGCTCCTACTGTACTAGAGCACCATTTTATTGCCATAAACGCTGTAACATTAACTTAGCCCACAACATTCTTGAAACTAGCTTAAGCAGAAAGAAAATACTTCCTTTCCAATCTACTTTTTTTTTCAGAGGAGTTTGGAAATAGCTGCAGTTTCTTATATAACTCCTAGCACTCACTGCACATCTGTTAGGAACGCTTTTTTTCCCAGAAGTTTGAAGACCTGAGCTGTGGTGGATAACAGTAATCCTGTAATTAAGGGTTTAGAGTGATGTTGAGCCTCATCTGTACTTACTGTTTATGGGTTTTTATTTAGAGTACCAGCAAATAACAGGACAGAAACAGGCAGTTCATTACTGCTAGTAATGTTCTGTGTCTTTGCCTGTGTGCTTTGTGACATTATATATCTGGTCCTGGCTTTGTTAATCTGCTGGTTTGCACAGTGAGGGAAACGTTTGTTGTCTGTCTTATGCACAGGAAGATCAGAGTCAGGTTTTTAGCTAAGGGTTTTTACCTGCTTACAAGGTGAAGGGAAGATAGTGGCTTTTTTTCTGGCTTACCCTGTGTAAGACCACCCAGGGAACAGTCATGTAGAGCCTGACATACTTTTTTTTACTTGAAGAGGGAAAAGTAATTTTTTAGATGCAATGCTCAGCTGATGACACTGAAAGTTTATTTTTGACTGACTCTACTGTATTTTCACTTACTGATTTACCTTCTGCTAGGGGTAAATGCTATGAACCTGATAGCACACTCAGGCCAAGCTTACATGCAACTTCTAAAATAGCAGAGCCTATAGTTTGGTGTACAAAGGCTTTCTTGCAGGCTTTGATCAGGAGGTCTTGCAGTGTCTTATTTCTTCTCTATCCCTGCCTCCATGCTGTGGAAGTGGAGGAAGAGCTGGTAGTAACATGGTGGATGCTTGGAGCTGTGGTGTGTCCCTCTCCCAAAGGTTTATCTGCCAGGTCCAAGGACTTAGTAACTGCTTGCACCTTGAGAGCCTTGAGGGACAGATCTGTCTGTGGGAAGGTAAGATGCTGTAAGGTGTCTGCAGCAAGTGGGGTGCTTGTTGGGGGTTGTCCTTTCTTGAGGTGGATCAAGGTGACAAGGTCAGAAGGGATGGATCAAAATGGTCCTTGCAGAATAGTGGTTAAAATAAACTCTCGGTCTCAAACTCGACTCAAATGTACACTGCTGTATCGTGGAATATCTTAACAAAAATTGGAGTTTCTAGTTTGAAAAGCTCAAGGTTTTTTGTGTGTTTACAACCAGTATTGTTAAATCTAATGATTCCCTGTGCAAGCCTCCTGCGTGAAGCCCATATCTGTGAAACCTCGGATGTTAAAGGAAAAAAGTGTAAAGGAGATTGCTTGATAGCATGCCCCAGCACTGAGTGCTCCAAGTTCACCTTGAAGTTAGCCAGGTACGGTGGGGGGAGGAAGGCAGGGTGTTCTGTGTGGCTTCCACCTCCAGGACGGATGGGTTGTTTCTCATCTCAAGTATATAGCGACTGTCCTCTGCAGTGGTATAGATCCTTTGTCAGTTCTCTCTTGTCACGTGGAAGGGCTAGAAGGAAGCAGGGTGTCAAAGGTAAATACTGTGACATGGTGTTAGCTATGCTCAGAGGCTAAACCATGCAGTTTGCAAAGGGAAGACTGGGAAGGCTGGAGTAATGGAAAGGGCTGACTTTGGAGAAGGCACTTGTCAGAATGTGGGGCTGGATGGGTGGGGGGAGGGACGCCCTGCTCAGCAGGCTCGCTAGAGAAGGTGCAGGGCTGTGTAAAGAAGGAAAATAGACCAAAAAAGCCCATTTTTCCGGATGCAGCAGGCAGAAAGATGCATGCAGGAGTAAAGCCTTTGAGTCAGTAGGGGGTGTGTGTGTTTGCTTGTGATGCAAATAAAAAATTACGAGAAGCTTCCATAGAAGTACAGGAGGACTGACCATGGATTTTTATCCTTAATTAGCATCTCCAATGCAGCTATAGCATAGCTGTATATCTATATACACACATATATAGGTAAGTCAGGATGTGCTGTTACTGGAGAATCACTGCCACAAACTTTCTCAAACAGTGAGTAGTACCCTTTAACTTCACATTTTGGGCAGATTGGTAGAAAACTGTCCTCTCAGTTCCCTTTCCTTTCCTCGTTACTACAGAAACATAACTCTTACGTGTTTCAGAAGCACACAACCTGCTCTTAATTTTGAAGGCTTTTGCACAAATGGCTAGCTTCAGGAAAACGGACTGTTGGGTTCTTTTTCTGTTAACTTTTTTTGGGCACAGGATAGATCTACTCAGAAATATCCTGTATTGCTCAACTCCTGTGACAAAGCAGGTCTGTTAGACTGGGAAAACACTTGGATTAGAAACCCAACAACCAGCTCTTCAGGGGATCTGCTTCTGCATAGCCGCAGGGGGGGGGGGCTTGCACCCCTTTCCTGGGCAGGAAAAACACAGCTACCAAAACCATCCCAACAACGGCTGCCAGCCCCTCCTGGCATAGCACTGGTGAGCAGCCTCTGGCGTGCCAGGCTGGTCTGAGCCGTGCCAAGCGCAGCGGGTGCCAGCGGGGCTGCGCTTGCCTCTTCCTTCCAGGCTGGTGTTGGTGCCCTAGTCTGTCCTTGTTTTGATGAAAACTTGAAGTTTCAAATTACTTTCTTGCCTTCTGCTTTAGAACAGCCTTTTTTTTTAGTTCAGTGGTCATTGTGGGTAGGAAGAGTGCAAACTGAGAACGCCAGTCTTGCCTTAAACTGAGACAAAAAGTCACTTTCTTGGAAGAAGGACCAGCTTTTTTTTCTAGTCCAACATGGAGAGAATTAGCATTTTACTTAGTCCTACATTTTTTTAGTGATATGGAGCAGTTCACTGACATCAAGTATTATCACTATTCCATGATCCCACAATGAGTCTTTTGCTTCCCTGTGCTCATAACTTTTTTTCACAGGATGACTGCTGTGCCATGAAAACATGGCACTGAGTCCTTCCCCCCTGCCACCCAGAGTTAAGTCTGCTCTTTAAAAGGAATCCCAGTAATCACATCAGCTCTCCCTAATGTTAACCGACCGGTTTGGTTCTCAGAGAGATCATTAACTGAGCCCTCTGCTTTGCTTGGACTTGTAAGATTATCTACATGGCTGTAACACTGCTTAGAGAATTTGAATTCTCTGGCCTTAAATGTCTGCTGGGGGGTCAGCTCTGGGTTTTAGTTTTACAGACCTTTGCTCTGCCCTGCTCTGTTTGCTCTGAGTGCCCTCCTCCAGCACTGAAGCTGTCAAACCACAACCATAGGTAGGTGCAGGCAGCTGTGTGCACTCAGGCTTGTGGCTTTGCAGTTCATTAGTAGCCAGCAAAGCAAGCAAAGGCTGTAGGTTTTTTCCTTTTAATGCTCCAGATCTGGATGCCTATAAAGGCTGAAGACTTTCTGACCCAGGAAAGCGAGTCTCAAACAGAGCATTATTAAATAGTGGGTGACTTAACTGTAGGCTAGGAGCAGTACATAAATTTTTTCCATCATTAAGTCCTCCTGGCTTTTGAGCTGAAGTGAAGAGATTGCAAAAGCTTTTTAAAGCGATGCTGTAGCAGCGAGCACGGGCAGAGCAGCAACCATTCCCTCTGGCAGTCCCCTTGCACCTCTCCCTTCCCCTGGGGTGCTCCTGCAGCACAATGAACTGAAATAATAACGCTGTTGGGACATGCTCTGTACTACCAAGGTTCTTCTGCATGACTTTTTGTCAGCATAGCCCTAACAAGCAAACCAGTAGATATGTGCAGGCTTTGTTCTTGCTGCATGTTTGAGTAAGCCTGCTCCTACGCACCTGTGGCACCAACAAAGTGCCTTCTGCATGGGTCTGGAAACTCTGTTTGGGTTTGGCTCTTCATGCATTGCGTATCACTCCATCTTTTTCCCAGCTAAAACCCTGCAGCTTCTCTTTGAGGCAGGCTTGGGAGCCAGGTGCCTGCTGTACAAGAAGTGCTGGTTTTTCTGGCGTGGCTGGCATCTTGCTTTTCTTCACTGATACCTTGGCCTTTTCATGCTTCAGTTAGGATGCTTTCTGCTGAGGAGCTACAAAGGATATACCTTCCCTTAAACCCTTGCTTAGCTCTGTCCTCTGTCCTGTGTGAATCTTCGAAGCTCAGTCTCTCTGTATGAGCCAGCCCAGGAGACCAGAGAGGAGCCATGGGCAGCAAAGCTGTGCCTGCCTTTGAATGTGAATTCTCCTGTAGCAGGGAGAAAGGGCTCCTGGCTCCCTGTGGGGATTGTGTAGGGCTGAGGGCGTTGGGCTCAGTGTGGAAGGAGTGTACCCATGGGTGCTTTCAGTGGGAGTGCCTTCCATATTCTCACTGAAAGCTGACATTGGTAAACACTTCCCAGTTTCTTTCTTGGAGGTGAATCAAGAATGTTGTTCCCTTCCAGAAGGAACTTCTTATCAGAGATAAGGTTTTGTTTTTTCTCTTCATGCATGCTTTGCCTAACCAAAGGTCTAGGTTTTCTAAACCTACTGCTCACTCTTCAGTTTAAATTTTTAATACGTGTTGCAGTGTGTGGTATTCCTGTCCTCATCTCACTTTTGCAGGGCTTTTCTTGATAGTGAAATGGTCTTCAAAGGAGAGAAGGAAGAGCTGAGAAGCACACTCTGCATCTTTCTAGTTTGTCTTGGTTTCTTTGGTTTTTATACATGCAAGATGACCCCATTTTTTTTTTTAAAGCAGGGAGGTTTCAGTCTGTTCAAAGCAGACTGTTAACGTTTGCCTTACCACACTGCAATTCCCTCATTCTTGCAACACTTCTCTGATTCATTCTGCCAGATGTTTCATCCCGAAGCTAATTTATACACACAACGATTTGCTGCAAACAGACACCAATATTAAGAGGAACCTGGAGGCACACAGGCAGAGACGATAATAAAATAAATATTATCTGAAATTTGATTGTGTTGTTCCAGATCAGCACACAGCAATGCTGGTATTTCAGCAGCCTGTATTTTCCTGTCTGTGGTAACTTACTGGATGGGGTTTATCCCATTTTGCAAGAAAGAGCACTCTTTCTCAACTCCCTACTGCAGTACACTGTACTCTTGCCAGTCTGATACACTAAAACTGCCTTGTGAGGCCAGCTGATTCTTGCAATGCCCTTGTACTTCAGTATGAGTGTTTAAGATCACTAAGCCATGCAATGCCATTACGTTTACCCAGAATAAAACAATGGGTGGAGGGGGTCAGTGGAAATACTGACACTTGGGACTTCGGTAAACCTTGGGTATTTTCAGTACAGAACAAGAATGGCATTGTTCTCATGTGGCATTCTAGTTTAATATGTAAACACTATGTCAATGAGATGCCTCGTGTCGGGAACTAAGTTTGTTCTTGTTTTGGTATCCTGATCCTTTCATGCTGGTTCTTTGTCCCCGCCTCTTTAAATAATAGAGCTGTATCCTGTGTTTACTTTTGATGTTGTTACTAATGCAAGAGTGAATGTATTAATTGGTGTTATTTAACAAGGCTTACTTGTTCTTGCAGCTTGCAGGGACAGCAGTTCTTGCGATTGGACTATGGCTTCGGTTTGACTCGCAGACCAAAAGCATCTTTGAACTGGAATCCAACAACACGACATTTTACACGGGTAAGCTGGGAGATGGCACTTCAGCACCCTGATTTCCAGACTGTTTGGAAACCCTTGTCTTCCTTGAAGGCTACAGACGAAGCAGCCCTAAGCAGCCTTGGTGGGGCAGAGCGCAGCTTCCCCTGGCTGGTGCAGGGTCCAGCCTCTGTTGTGAGCTCTCATGCAAGTAGCACAGCATTGGCAATAGCAGTTTCTTGGCTCTTTATGCATTTTATATCACTTCATCTCTTTCCCAGCTTACACCCTGCAGTTCTTTGGGTGCTGCTGGGAAGTGTTTTGTAATCCCAGTGTTTCCTCGTAGACACAGAGGACATCTCTTCCTGACACTTCTCACAGTGAGTCAGCAAAGCTTCACTCTAAACTGAGTAGTCACAGATGACATCAATAACTAATGTTTTTCCCCAAAGTGACCAATCTAAGCTACCCAGAACCACAGCTCTTACTGCCCCTTCTCTCAGAAGGAGCATATGTGCTATCATCTAACTCTTACAGCCCAATGCATGCTCATTTATACTGAACATAATGGAAAGGATGCACAAATACCTTGGCCTGTATGAGCAGCTCTTACAAGCAACCTAGATCAATGCAGCTTTAGTTAGGCCAGGTGGGAGTTATTAATTTGTATTTTCTGGATCTTACAGAATCCTAGTCTAGACCTTCCACAGGCAAAGCCTGGGACAGCTTGATTATTAGGGGATAAACACACATGGTTTTGATTTGCTATTATAATGTCCTCAGGGAATCAGATTTTATCCCTGACCATAAGACTTTGATCTCTGCACTCTTCTAGGCTTGGGCAGAGCATCAGATGCTTCTCTGGTTGTCATCTGTAGGTGCTCAAAGCCTCCTTGAAACTGAGTTTGAAGACCTCTAACAATTGGGAACAAAGCAAATTCTACTATGTCCTTTTCTTAAGTACATGTCCCATGTTTGACATGGGCAGTTCTTATTTCACATCTCTGTAGCACCTGGATTTGCCATGTCCTGTATGGCATCACTGGTTAGCAATCCACAGGCTGATCTGTCTTGCCAAGGAATGTGGCTCTTCTGCTGAGCTACTCAATCTCTCACAACATCCAAACTGGTGTCTGAAGGGTCAGTAAAGACTGTGTAAGGCATGCTGGTAAGTGCAACTCATATTGCAGCCTTATAGTACCAGGATAGCCTGTACCTACAGGAGTGCTGTTAGGAATGGTGAGTTAGGCTTGTTAGAGACCACAGCTGTGGGAATGCTGAAATGCTTGTGGGAAGGCATAAAGAGGCCACAGGTGTGCAGACCTCTTATCTGTGAGAAAGCTTGTATTTCACCCTTGGTATGCTGGCATGGTAGTAAACCGGGTTCTTTTTGCTGCTGCCATGCAGGTCTCCAGATGCTTTTAAATGGACCTTGGAAAGGGAATAGAAATATAAGCTTAGCTGTTGAGCTGAAAAGTTAACAAGTCTTATTCTGGGTAGGCTGAAACAACTCTTCAACCTCCTAAAACATGAAAGTTTTATGATATGATACTTAAGCTACTGGCTGAATGCAGCAAACCAGTGAAACCTATTTGAAGTCTCTGTAGTTAAAACTGAGTTTTACAGAGGTTTAATAGGAGTTACTGTGTTAATGCTTGAGGTTTTTTGGAAATAGTTACTGACTGCAGTTTCCAATCAGAAATTGAAAGAATGTCAATTTGCACCTAATAGCAGAGCAAGTTACCTCGAACTTTCTATACTATGAAAAATAAACTGAAATAAGAGGTTCTGATGGACTCTTTTTTTAAAACAAAGCAAAAAACGGAAGTTTAAGTTGGGTTAGAAAAATTTGGGCCGGAATTTCCTGCTGATAAGAAATGTCAGGCTTAATCGTTTACCATACGCTTAATCAAGTAGATGTTTATTTTGGCAGCTAACCTTGTTGGTTTGCATCTAGAAAATATCATTTGCAAATGCTTACATATGCCATTCTTTAAATAGTACTGATTGGCTCTCTGAAGGCCGGAACTGTGTTTTTGTCTGTATTGATAGAAGTGTCATGCTAATTCTGCATGCTTTGTGCTGATTGTGTCTTGTGTTTCACCACCCCAATAATACTTCCTCACCATCCGTTGGGAGTGTTTGCTGCTACACCTTGCTACTCTCACCAGGTAGCAGCTGTAATGCTTCAGCTGGCAGTTTCCAAGCTTAGGAGGAGAGGATTGGGCATAAATGGAGTCATCTAACCCAGAAGTGTTTGCCCTCTGCACTCCTGTGCTCTTGCTACCTAAATTCTGGGCAGAATGGTCTACAGGCTGAGCAGCTTGTTATGGTTCGTAGAGGTATCTGCCTTTGCAAAACTAGAACATGCTGAGTTTCTTTTTAGATAGAGAGGCTGTTAAGTTAGGCAGCTGAAGTGTAGACTTGTACCACCATGACTGGTGGAATAATTCAGTGTTTCCTGATGGAAAAGCAGAGTAGGAAAGCATTTAAAGCCTTATGACAGATGATCATGATGCTTTTTAATATTGGTTCTAGAGCTAGTGGGCTTCAGGAATTCTTGGGTCTTGACAAATCACTAGTTCAGCTGTCTCTAACTGCAACATATTCTTCATCTGAAGATAAGTTGATTACTCTGGCTCTGAGCCAGCTTTAAAATGTCTTACAGTTTGACTTGGATGGCTTTATCTTTTCTAAAACTTGTGAAACTGCAGTGGTAGTGCACATTAATTGTTACAAGTTGAAGTTTTTATTTCTCAATAAATTTCTCCACAAGTTTTGATATGTTTGCTTTGAAAACCTAAGCAGAACCCCTTTTTCTGCTTGTAATGCCTCAATAGAGAAACTTAAACCTTGTCAAAAGCTACACGTGCTATTTGTGGACCAACCAATTCCATACTTTGCTGCTGAGGTCTCGACTAACCCGTATACATTTGTGTGTCTGTTTTTCTCATCTCTAGGAGTTTACATCCTAATCGGAGCTGGTGCACTTATGATGCTGGTTGGTTTCTTGGGATGCTGTGGTGCATTGCAGGAATCACAATGTATGCTTGGCCTGGTAAGTGTTCAGAGTAGTCTTTAATTTTTTAGCAGCATGATAAGAAAGGAAGGAAATTATTACAGAGCAGTTACAGGGCAGCAGATGCTGATTGTTTTGGTTCTACCACATTTAAATGCACGGTCACCTACATAATGCTAAATGTTAAATAATGACACAGTTTCCATTTCTGGCTGTAAATACAAATGTCCCTGTTGTAGTTGAATTTGATGACTTCAGGAGTTAGTAGTGTATTCAGACACTGAAACAACAACACTGGGAATATGTGTGAATATAGAATTAAAATGTTGATAAGAGTAATGTTATTTACTAAACAGCTTATCCTGAACTCTGAAGGTTGTGCAGTCTTTCACCTTTGAGGCCAGAGCTGTGGTATTTGATCCTTGAAACAACAAGCCTCTACTGTCCATAATCACAGGATGAGCTCTTCTAGTTGAAAACTGCTTTTCAAGCCAATTATTGGAGAGCAACCTCATTGTTTTCAGACTGGAAGAGACAGTGAAGCTTAGTGGGTTTGTGCACATCTGTACACTTGTAGAACTACTCATCCAAATAACCAGAAGACTTAGTTAATGAAAGACTACTACTGTAGCCAGTGAAAGAACAATTCCCCTTCTGTGTCATGAAAGGCTAATTTCATATTTCTTGCAAGATGATGCCTCTAGTCCTTTGTTGTAGTTCTGAACATCTCTCTTTAAAGTGCATTTAAATGATAGTAGTATTTTGGCCCTAGCAGTCAATTAAACACAGATGACACTTCTTTTTCTGTCTTACTGGATATACAACAAAGTGACCATTAGCTCTCTGGGAGTTGGTGGCAAGCTGGGTATTAAGTAATGACTCCTCATGCAATAGGGATGACAAACCAGAGAAAAGAACTAGTGTCAACTGATGTGATGTGTCTGAGTGACCTGGGCAACTTCAAAGTCTGGGTTAACAGATGATTGGTTTTAATTAATGCTGATCAAAAAGGAGGACTTCTGCTTGGAAAACACTGCCAGGCTTTCTGACACTCCTGGGAAGAAGTGCTGACCCAGTGCAGCATGTCCTCTTTCCTAGTCTTACCAGTGTTTCAGATCTTCAACTGGAAACTGGTTGAGTGTCAGCTCTCACAGGGCTGAATGCTGGGGACTAGACAAGCTTGCAGTATGTGTGATGTTCTTTCATGGTGCTGTGGTCTTAATTATGTGTTCTTTTTTCTAGTTCTTCCTCTTCCTTTTTGTGATTTTTGCCCTTGAAATTGCTGCTGCAATCTGGGGATTTGCAAATAAAGACAAGGTAAGTTGTTAAAGGTTGGCAGGGTGGTGAGACACTGGCAGAAGTTGCCAGAGTTGTGGCTGCGCCCTCCCTGGAAGTGTTCGTGTTGGATGGGGCTTGGAGCAACCTGGTCTGGTGGGAGGTGTCCGTGCCCATGGCAGGGGGGTTGGAACTGAATAACCTTTGAAGGTACCTTCCAACCCAAACCATTCTGTGATTCTGTGACTGTGCCCACGGAAAGTTAGCAGCTTAATGAAAACTACAGCAGTACTAGTAAATCTCAATTACCCAGGGGATTTAGGGGAGAGAAAGAAGGTGCATTCTAGCAAAACAATACAAGAAATTAAACTCTAATATTAAAAAATGAGACTGTAGCACAGAAGCCAGAATCCAAGATGCTGATGTGTGCTAGAGATGCCCTCTGGGCAGTACCTGGCTAAGCTGTGAAGCGAAGTGGGCCATCAGTGAAGCTTTACCATTTCTAGATATGAGCTAGGTCAGCTATGGGCTGAATGTTTCTGCATTTAAAACATGGCTGATCTGGGCTGTCTCCTCACAAGCAGTCAAGATTCTGTGTTTCAGAATTGAGTGGCTGGTGATCAAGGGTTGCGTTTTCCCTTGCTATAGTCCCCTGTTCTGTAATACAGCTTCTGGGATACAGAAATGAATAGAGAATATTTCTGTGGAACAAGTGGGCAAAGCCTCGGTTCTCTCACTCCACCTAGAAGCTCAGAGCTTTGGAAGGGAAACTCTGAATCTTATCTGTTTAGGTGTGGCTTTTAAGGTGAGTCTATCAGTTAGGCTCACCTGTTCAGGGTGAGAAATGCTGTCCCCCTCTGTTTCCACCCTCTGTTTCTACATGTCAAAAGGATGGGTATTGTAGGTTGCAGAATTTTTAATGACTGATTCACTCAAAACAAATTTTCTACAACTAATATTAAGGTAAGACAGTAATAAACCATGTCTTTTTGCTATCTTGTAGGTTATTGAAGAGTTAAAGGAGTTCTACATGGAAACCTATGAAAAGAGATCTCAACCAGCTGCCAGAGAGACCCTGAAAGCATTTCAGTCAGCTGTAAGTACGTGCTTATACTTAAACTAGACAGCAATGCAGCTTGTTCACACTCCATGTCCTCCAGTCGCCTGTACAACTATAGTACCTTACTACGTAGAAAAAACCAAGGGAGTATTAGTAACAGCTTGCAGAGAATATATTTTTATATAGTGCTAGTGAATTTAATATGCTTTTTGTCCCTTAGAACTTCTGAAACGCACAGAATTAGTTCTTGTTTTCCTAAAACTCCAGAGGAAGCTGGGAAACTCTAGATCTGTGGCACTGATTTAGAGGCATCGCAGTATGTGTATGTGCATGGCTGTGAGGAGCTCACCTTTGTGGCTGTAAGGAGTACAGGCTGTCACCAAAATTCATGTCTGTATATTTAATGAGATCTAGCTCTTTCTTTCAGAATCTTGTTCTTTAATGCAATAAAGGCTTTTCAGAATTAGGTTTATAGCAGTCAGATTGGCAGGACTAGTAAGCAAATTCACATAAGGACTGTAATAGAGCCCAATGTAACTGCTGCTTTTTACCAAATACAGAGCAAAAATAAAGATTATTTAACCTAGTTTTCTTATGTTTTCTCTTGTAGCTAGACTGCTGTGGTCTTACAGGATTTCTTGAGCAGCAGTTCATGGATACCTGTCCGAAGAAGAATGTGCTCGAGTCGCTTTCTGCAGTGGTAAAGCATGACTTAATTCACCAGCAGCTCTGCCCATGAGTAGAATGAGAAACATATTTCTGAGTAGGCCCTCCCAGTCCATGGGAAATTCCCATGTCACATTTACTTAGCAACCTATCTCTGTAATCAGTCTGGTTGTGGAAAATCAACATAGTTACTGTGGAAAGAACAAGCGGGGTCAGCAGGAAATCTGAACTTGCCCCGGAAGCGTGCAGGCTGTGTGTCACTAAACTCACTGTGTGATGGACAACACCAGGCCAAAACTTAACCTTAAAAAAAAAAGCTAGAGGGCTCTGTTCTCCTGGCTGCTTCTATCACCAAAGCACATTCCTGGTGCTGCACAGGAGCTGTTACCTCCCCTTTTCATAGAAAAATCCTAGAATCATCAAGGTTGGAAGAGACCTTCAAGATCATCCAGCCCAACCTTCTACCTACATCATCACTAACCCATATCCCCCAGCGTCACATCCAGCATGTCTTGAACACCTCCAGAGATGGTGACTCCACCACCTCCCTGGGCAACCTATTCCAATACCCAATCACCCTGACAGTGATGAAGTTTTTCCTAATGTCCAATCTGAATCTCCCCTGCTGCAATTTAAGGTCATTTCCTCATCCTTTCACTGTGGGCATGGCAGAAGAGATTGACCCCCACCTCACTACAGCCTCCTTTCAGGGAGTTGTAGAGAGTGATGAGGTCCCCCCTGAGCCTCCTCTTCTCCAGACTCAACAACCTCAGCTTCTACTTTGGGAGAAGTAGAGCAGGTCTGAAGTTCTAGTGAGGGAAGGGGGAGGGGGTGATGCATTGGTGGCCTATTTAGGCAAGTGTGTCACTCTGAAGCCAGTTCTCTGATAGGGTCACCCTGCTGAAACATTGCTGCAAAGGTGCCTGTGTGCCATGGATACAGGAGAAGCATCTTGTATAGTTCTTAATTACCCCTTTTCCTGTTTTTCTTAAAACTGTCTTGTGCTCTTGCTTCATGCTCCAAGAGAGCCTTTGGGTTTTCCTGTAGAAAATAAGGTCCTCGTGATGCAGGAATGCAATTAGTGACTTGATTTTTTCTTTTTTTTTCACATTACTTGTGCTCCTCCTTTTACCACAGATAATTTTGTGCCTTCAAATACCTAACCACATGAGACATTTCACACTGTACTTAGGCTGTACCTTTAGTCCAGTCCATACAATCTGCTGTGAGTTGGGCTATATGGGAGTAGCTGAGGCAGCATGCAGGTTTCATTGTTTGGTTTATTTTGCCAAGTGTGTTTTAGTTTCATCTGTTGACTTAATCTTGTGATATGTTTATGGTCTAGTCCCAACTGTAGAAAAAAAATACAGTAGATAGACTGCAAAATTAAAGAGGAGTAACAGTGTGGCTGGTCTGTGTGCTTCTAAGTAGTAATACTGTATTAATATTCTGATTTACCTGATCAATTCTTGCCAGTATATCCCTTGAATCCTCAATTGAGTCCCATCTACCATGAGTTCGTAAGGTGTCTGCAAAGTTACAATAGCATTTGGAAATATCAAGAGTGGCTTCAAATCCATTTTGAGCAGGGCTTTGAGTAACACAGTAACTTAAACACTGACAGCCATTAGTAAGCAGCCAGGTCTGGCAGAGCTCCTTGTAGTCCTGATCTACCTGATTGACTGCAGGTGGCTGAGAAAGGAATCCTGTTGTAGCCAAGGTGTGGTTGTGAGGTTTAGATACTTGAAGAGTAGATTAAACTTCTCCACCAACTTTTGTGCTGGAACATCCCTGTCTCAGTTTAAAGATGTGACGATGAAGGCCAGTTCAAAGCAGCTTTGAAAAGATGAGTCTTCATCTCTAGTGCAAGCAGACTTGGGCAAAGGTGTAGCATCAGTCAGCAGACCTGAGCTCAAACAAGCAAGCAGAAGCAAACCTTTCATATGCATGAACACTAATGAACAGTCTGTTTCTTTTCAGTCATGCCCGGCTGCCATTGATGATGTCTTCAATTCAAAACTGAACGTGATTGGAGCCGTTGGCCTTGGCATTGCTATAATAATGGTGAGTTCCCAGAGTATTTAGAGGGTAGCTGCATGGCCAAAAGATATGTATGGCAGAAGTCTGTTGAGCAGTGCCTAGCACTGCAGTTCACAAGCCCATTTCACAAGTGACAAGTGCCGGCAGGATCAGGGTGTGTGCTGCAGGGCCCTGAGGCAGTGCAGAGGGTGGGGTGGCCTGGACCTCCCTGCTTCTGCTCTGGGTTAGGAGCTGCCTCCTTGTAGTTTTAGCAGTGGCAAGGTTGTATCAGTAATGTGTGTGTGTATATTTATGGTGAAGATGTATTGGTCAGGTTGCTAGCCTGCTTCTTGATCCTAGTTCTCTCTCAAGGATCCTTGTTTTGGCTTCCTTTATAACAATTAAAGACAATTTATAACAATTGAAATAACAGTACTAGTAAGAAAATTCATGCTTGTTTTTGTTTGACTTCTCTGGAGGTTGGTATGGCATGGATGCAAATATGTGGGATGATCAAAGATTGGCAGTGGTTTATAGGTGATTTATTTTGAAGTATTGAGGGTGAAGAGGATTGGTGAGAAAGGGCTCAAGTTTGGGGGTGAAGGGGCCAGGGACACAAGCTGCAGAATGATGTTTATTGTGGCATCTGGGCCAGGAACAGCAGCTACGTTTGTTCCCCTGTTGATAGAAGACTGTTTTGGTCTCCTGATTTCTAATGTGTGTGTTTTCTTTACAGATTTTCGGCATGATATTCAGTATGGTTCTCTGCTGCGCTATCCGCAAAAACAGAGAAATGGTCTAGAGCTAAAAACAAGACTGCTGCACTATAAAACTGTTGTCATTAACTTTAGCGTTCTGAAAGCATTTCTAAAAAGTTATATATTTGTTACCTTTTTAATGCTTTACTTGGTACTGATGTAGGTTTGCTTTTTATGTTATAGTTTAAAATGATAAAGGTATATCTGACTCGAGACAAATACTGTACATAAAATATCTGACTTTCTGGAAACTTATGTAATTTGGATGTAATTTATGTTGGAGACAATTTGATACTTAATAAAAAGTAAGATGTATTGTATGTTTGGGGGAGAGGAAATTTTACTATGCTTATTAATCATACTGTATGTGTAGCATGGAGTTGAACTTGCATAACATGTTAAATGTTAAATCACTGGGGCTTTAATATGAAGGAGGAAATAACTCCTATGCCAATGCCATATTTGAAGGGAATTGCAAGGGATGAAAAAGACAACTGTTAGAGCATAGGGAAGGTATCACCATTCCTCCTTTCTTTGTGTGTGTGTGAACAAAAGCAGTTCTTAACTATATTCCTGAAGTGTTGCTGCTATAACATTTTTACTGTCACCTTAGTACTGGGCAGCAAAGGATGACTGCCATACTGGTGATATGTAGGCAGGGGTACTCTGATGCAAGCAGGCTGGGCTCTACCCTGGAACCTGCTGGGCTTTTGTACATCAGCTCTTCTGCTGACACAAGTCTGTCCCCTGGCATCTGACATGGCCTCGATCCCTTGACAAGGCAGATTCCCATAGTGTATGCTCAGGACTTTTCTCAGTGGCTGGCTTTGTGCTTTGTTTCTCCAAAGCCAGCAAAGTACAGTCTCAAGGGCTTATGGCATGTGTGCCAAATCTGAGGTTTCCAAGTGGGAAAAACAAAAGCTGCATGAGAAGTTCCCATACAGCCCTGTGGTTGCTGCTTGCAGCAGCAGCTCGAGCTGTGGCTATCCTGTTTCAGTTTAAAAATAGATATGGGAGGGAGCAGAGGTATTAGTGTGGAATCCTTAGCCTAAATAATTACTGATTTATTTTTTCCTGTGCTTCTACTCTAAATGGCTTTTTAAGTGTGGTGGATTTTTCTTCTTCTAAAATACCTTCTGGTGGGACTTGCCTATGGACTTGGATCCTTATCAGCAAGTTGATGTGCCATACCTGTATCTGGTGTTCCCCTACTTGGCTGTGTTCCTAGGAGCCTCTGGTCTGTGTCCTCTAGGTACTACAAATGTATCTTAGTAGTCCTTGCTTGTTCTCATCTTTCTCTTGTAAGGAGGTTGGGATTTATTGTGAGAAATATCAATTGTTGAGGGTCATGTTCTGGCTTTAGCTCTGGTCTAATGCACAAATGTATTGCCCACCTTTGTGTCACACATTGTCCCCTGTCTAAGGGGGGGGCGGAGTTATGCAAACCATACAGCTCTCCTCTGTAATGCACTGCACTGTTCTATGTTAATAAGACTTTCTTAAAAAATTCTAAAAACAAAACAATTTTGAGAGTCAAATGGTAATCATGCTTTTGTGTGTCTTGCAGAGACTGGAATGACTCCAGAAAGGAGCTGATCTAGTTTTCTTCCTTGGATGTATATGAGGGCCTGGGGGTAAAAAAATCTAATCTCATATGGGAATTGGAGACCTACGCTGTCCCTGAGCTCTTGCAGAACTGAGATGCAGTATTTTTGTCAGCTGTGTGAAGCTGTGCATGAGACTGAACCTGGCACCTGGAAAAGCTGGGGTGGGTTGCTGTCAGCCACAGTGGAAGCATATTCCTGACTTCACCTGCCCTTGGTTTTACTGCTCCACATTGGTGCATGTGTTCATGTTGCCAAGATTTGGCTGTAGTCCAACAGTGTTTGGCAGTGTCCAAGAAAATGCAATGGGTTGTAACTAAGGTAATGAGAGCTAAGCTATAGGCTCAACACCTAAGCTTGTGAGATGAGTTTTGGTGATGGCTACACAGGAAGCTCTCAAACTGAGTATCCAGAAGATTTAAGTTTATACCTTCTACTGTTGCCACCTTCTGAGAAGCTGGATAGGGGCTTCTTGGCAGTTAGTCTTTACCTTGCACCACTGCTGCTTTAACCACAGTCTTTACTGCACCACCTTGTGCCTCTGATGTCTGCCCCCGTGCCCCCCGTATTTTTAAGTCCTACAGCCCAATCTTCGGCTTTGCTTTTTGAACATCCTCTGTGTGTAGGTTGGTGTTTTCTGAGTAATCAACAGATGGTAAGTCTTTTATCAGGAAGAAAGAGCTACTGAACATTACTTTCCTTTTAGCAGGAATATGCCTACAGGTGCAAAACCTGATTGCAGTCATAGAAGGATCTGCAAGCCAGCCTGGAATGAGTACTTTTCAGTATTGATGCTGATGAGCTAAATGATGAGAAGCTTCACTTTACAATTAGTGGTTGTGGGAGAATTTCTTGAAGACTTCAGTTCTAAGAGATGGCAGCCCTAAAAATCTGTGTATAGCACTGACTGCCCAAGCAGGGAGCTAGTTCCCATCTTCAAGTTAAGTCAAGATTGTCTCAAGGAAGGTGGAGCAGAATGGGACTTGAAGTACTATGTAGAGGCTCAGGTGAACAAAAGGAATAATTGGTTTTCTGGGAAGCAGGAGCAGGGGAATTACGATATGGGAGGGGAAACACTGTGCTTGGGACAATGTCAAAGGGAGTTTTATTTTTTTCCATGTATGTGCTTCGGCAGAAGTGACTAACACTGGTGTAATGCTTGTGGAGGGAGGGAGAGCCAAGTGAGTCAGGACACATCAAGGATCCCTGTTAGGGAGGTCTGTCCTGGGTTAGTGAGTCAGCAGAGAGGCGAGTACTGATGTTTGGAAAAAATTGGGAGTAGGAAAAAATGATCCTGGAGTGGGATATAATGTCTAGTGGGAGGAATATATAGGGTGAAGGAAAACAAAAGTAAACAGTGCTTTTGTCTTTCTCTGCCATCCTAGCTTCCCCATCAGTAAACAGAAAGGTGTGGCTATGTTAAGACCTTAATGCCTGGGTTGTGAGAAACCACTCCAGAAAGGAAAAGGGCTTAAGCAGCTTTATTTCCAGACACAAGCAGCTCTCTTCATTAAATGCAAGTGTTACTAATCCTCTGCACTAAATTTGCTTAACACAGGTATGCCTTGTGGCCAAATGTGACACTATAACCTGTATGTCTATGGGAATTGCTCGTGGATAGTAAAGCTGTGAGATCACAGTAGTCCTGGTCTAGACCCTTGCTTGAATCGGGGTAGTAGAAGAGATGATGATAACTGGTAATGGGAGTAAGGCCTGTGTCAGGCACTAACATAAAACACTGCCTGTAATGCTGGTAAATGGATAACACTATGCAAAGTTTGCCCCACGTGCTCCAACAGCTCGTGCCAAGTGGCAGATCGCAGGTTGCTGCTGGGTTTTGGCTTGTGTGGATGGGGAAGCAGGGGTGGGTTCTGCACTGCATTGCTCTTGAGTCTGTTGTCAGCTGTGTCCCTCGTCTGCTGCCGTGAGGAAAACAAGGGAAGATAAAACCAGCCTGCTAAAGGGTATGGCTATTTAGGTGGTGTAAGCTAGCCAAGGACAGTGGGGAAAAATAATAGAGCGCATGCAGAATATGGGAATTTGCACCAGGAAATGCTGTATCTGCTGTTGCAAGCTTAAGAAAATAAATGTTTGACTAAGGGGCAAGGACTCTACAAAGTCCTGAGGAAGGCTGGATTTGGCGATCTAGGAGGTAAATATGCTAGAAGAAAGATTTTTAGACTTCCTTTAGAAACTGAGAGCTAGACTGCCTCAGGCAGGGAGAGAGTCTCAAGCTAGCAATGTCTGAAAAAGGTACACCAAGGCAGGGAGAGCCTGGTTTTCCACAGGGACAGGGTTTATTGCTGGAAAATAGCTTCTTCCTTCACAGTGGAGCTGGGAAAGTCTTCTCTAGTAGAGCACATTGCCATTTTACAGGAATCCTGGCACACCAGGGCAATAGTTGAGTACAAGGAAGTAGTGGTGGGCAATAATGGAAGGAAAGGTATGAGCCTAACGTGTTTGAGGTGGGAATAAATCCTGTCCTCTCAAACACTTTGAAAATTTAAATCCATCATAGCACATTCTGCCTACGTTTCAGCAAATAGGCCTACTCATGAAGGGTGGAGAGCAGATGTATTTGCAGAAGGGGAGGATGTAGTTACCTGCAGGGTGACTTTGAAAAGAGTTCCTAAAGGAGTTGCTCCTGTAGGCAGAGAAGCCTGGGTTTATTTTGACGGGCTGTCCCAGTCAGCACTGTACTTCACCCCCTCCACCCTTCAGGAGAAGAGAACGTGAAGTGTTCACAGACAGTTTTTAGGAACTGCTAGTACATCTTCACTATTTTTTGTTTTTCAGCTGAATTTATAAATCCAAGCAAAGTTTGCCAAAGATGGTCTCGGAGCCATTGCTCTGAGGGAGGAAAAGGAGAAAAAACAAAGTGGTGGGGACTATAAAATCCCAGTGGTAAATGTGACTCAGATGCAGTTTCCATAGGGGCTGTGCTGTGCAGCTCAAGCTGAGTCCTGCCCTGTGCCCTTACAAGCTCTGAAGGCAGGCGCTCGCAAGCAGAGGCAGCTGCCTAGCAAGGCCCTGGCTGCAGGCAGTGGCACCAGTAATGCAGGGGCTATTTTGAAGTGTTACAGCACCTTTATTTATCCTGTTTTCTTTCTCTCTCACTGCCAGCCCACCGAGGCAGGAGGCTGATAGCGTAGGGGCAGGCGAGGGGGTGCTGGGTGGCTCTGGAAGCTGTGCCAGGAGCTGGGTGTTCTGCAGCGGAGTGAACAAACCCCTGGTGCTGCCCAGGGGGGTGCCCTGTGCTGCCCCTGGGCGAGGGGTCCTGCTCCAAGGGGCACACGCATGAACTCGGCACAGCTCAAGCTGGAGTTTGTTTGGTTTCTATGTTTAGAGGGTGGTTTGTGCCTACGGCCACTGTATAATTACGATGATTATGAAATAGCCACCTCTTCACTTTCTGCCTGCTGGCAGCTCTGAGGAAGCGACCCAGTTTGAACTGCCAGCAGTGAGGACCTTGAACCCTATCAAAAGTCACTTTTAAATGAACCTAGAACATCTAGACAGTTGCCAGACTTTGCTGGCAATGATAAAAATAGGTTGGTGAGATTTTTCCACTGCTGGACCCAGGCTTCCACACGCATGGCTCCTACAGAATGAATCCACAAGGCAGCCATTCATGGCATGTTGAATGCTTCTCTTCTCTATCTGCCTATTCCACGTTCAATGGATATTCAGGCTGAGGCTGAGAAGTGACCTTTTATGCCTTGTTCTTAACACTGGCGTTTCATCCCTAACTTGCCACGCACTGGACCACTGCTGCTTCGTCCCACCAGTGAAATTGGTCCCTTTGAAACTTTAATAGGGCTGGGTATTAAGAGTTGGTGTCTCAAGATGCTGCCCCGTGGCTCTGTAGGAGGAATAGGGTGGAGCTGGGGGGAAGTCGCACCACAGAACAGGTTTTTCAGCTTTACCCTGGTGCAGCCTGATGCAAACTGCACCTTCAGCTTCCACAGGCACCGCCTCTGCTTGTGGAAAGATGGGGGAGTACTCGGCAGCCCTTTCCAAACCCAGTCTCACCTCAGCTTGAGGTTTGTAATTAAAAGAATAGCTTTAAATACCCTTGACTCTTCTCTGTTGCTGGGATTTCTTGGTCCTCCTCCTTGCCTGGTACCCGACTGGGTGGTTAACTCTCACAGCAGAGGTGCAGGGCAGAGCAAGTTCCCAGGAGGAAGGTGGGCATCTCCGTGTTCCAGGTTACATCCCACCATCAGGAACACGACAGGGGCAGAGGAGAGAGGGGGCCAGCTGTCGGCAAGTCATGATACATTACTTGGTCTGCTTGCAGGCTATTTAGGGCACAGTGTAAATGCAGACAGATGTTAAAAGTGGCAGTGGGTGTTCAATAAAGTCCCTGTTTCTCTCCTCCTTGTCTGGCACTAGTCACCCTTTGCAGTTTGCTGTGGCTTTGCTCTGTGTGCAAGTGAGGACAGAAAAATCTCTGTTGTTCAGGGGTGCCAGCGGGGTCTGTCCCTGTTTTCGGCTGGAGTCCAGTCCTGTGAAGCCACACAGCTGTTTGTGCTATCGGGCGCGCTGGTTGCTCCATGGCTCTGTGACCGCCTTTGCCAGGCATGTGAGGAGGGAGAGAAGGTGCAAAGTCCACGTTAGCCACTCCTGTGCCTTTCCCTGACTGGCTTCATTCCTACAGCAAATTTGCAAAAATTTTCATATCACAGGGGTGCACAGGGACCTATCTCACGTTTTGTCAGCCAAGATGAAAAACCCAGCTGCCCTTCTGTATCCAAACTCTTACCACAGCCATCATTGTATCTGCTTTAGATGAGAAATTGCTTTATTTGCAGTATGTGTCCTAGGGGCAGCCTCTCACCCTGCTTCACAGTACGAAGAGACTGCAGCCCCCAGGAACCTCTGCTCTCACAGAGCTGCTGCTTTGTGGCTTGGCAACATTGTGATTTGTCGACCTCCAACCATTAATATCACCATAACCAACAACTGAAGAAGTTGCAGCCTTTGTCCTCCTCACGCAGCTTAAGGCTTTTGCATAGTATGCAAACCAAAACTGCTTTTGAAAAGAAACCAAGGTGACAAGTACGGTGTAAATAGTTGGAAGAGGGAATACTGAGTCAAGTCCCACCCTCCTGCTGACGCAAATCGTGCTTTAATGGAAAGTGTATGTGGTGAATGAGTAAGGACTTTCCCCATAGAAGCAGAAAGGATGCCACACTGCATGCTTTCATTCTTACACCAGCGGCTGTAAAAATCTCCAGATATGAGGACAGTAAAGCCTAAAGAGAATTAGGGTCATAGGACCACAGAATAGTTCAATTTGGAAGGGACCTCAGGAGGTCCAACCTCCTGTTCAAAGCAGGGTCAGCCATGAGGTCAGACCAAGTTACTCAGGGCTTTACCTAATCTGATCTTGAAACACCCCCAAGGATGGAAACTCCATAGCCTGTTAGGAAACGTGGTCCACTGCTTGGCTGGTCTCATGGCAAGAAAGATTTTTCATGAGTTTGAACTTTTCTAGTTCAAACTTATGCCTATTGTCTCACCATGAACCACGGGGAAGAGCCTGGCTGTGGCTCCTGGATCATCTCCTCACAGGTATCTGAAAGCTGCTGTTAACACACACACATACACATCATCTTCTCACAGGAAGAAAGGTCCTTCCAGCATGCTGAACATCTTATCCTTCACCAAGCTCACTCCAATGTGTCAATGCACACCTGGAAACTTGCCCCAGTTGTGGGCTACTTGAAGATCCATTTCTGACGGAAGCAAGTACACAAAATATAGGGAAAATGCCTCACTACTGTTCTGGGAAAATCTTCAGGACTTATCTTCAACGTAGGGCAATTGCCTGGAAACAAATCATCACAGCCATGGCTTTTATTCTGCTGCTTTCTGGGAAGAGAATATTGAAGCTCTGCCCTTTGGTTCTCCCTTGGGACACTCCAGCCCATTAGTAGCCAAGATTAGAACTATACTGATGAAAAACAATAACCTGTTCCTTTTGTACTTCGTGGGTTTGTGAAGGATAGCGTGTCCATGCTCAAGGACTTTACTGTGGAAAAAGAAACAAAACTGAAGATGAAAATGGGGCAGAAAGCTGTGCAGCCAGCAAACGTGACACTTGGCAAGTCATTCATGTGGGTACGTGGTTGGACTGGATGATCTCTTCCAACCTTGATGATTCTATGATTCTGTGATTCTATTCCTGTCAAGGACTGCTAATCCCACATGCCAAGCTCCACTAGAAAGAGAAAGCTGCTTCTCTTCATGAGGGCCAGCTTGGCTCCACCCTTGATGTTGCAATTAGTAAAACCTGATTTTGCTGCCATCTATTCCCATTCCTGAGCCGGTTGGCGTATCCCATGAGCTGCTTCCTTGGCTTTTCCAGCCATGTGGGCACAAGCAACTGCTGATGGTCTCTTGTTATACATCATGAGAGGAGCTCCCCTCCCTCTTGCTTGCTGGCAAAGGTCCCATTTTACTCCAGGGGAAGATATATATTAAAAAGTTCATTTGCCCTTCTATAAGCATTTTGTTTTACAGTGTGTGTCACATTTACCTGTAAAATTCCCCCTGCAGCTGGTAGCAGCTCTTCCTCCATGCTTTTTGTGGTCGGATCCTGTTATCAGCTCCTCATCCTTGCCAGAGTTCAAGTGTCTGGGCTAAAACCCTCTGTGCCGCCTGCTTCAAGTTGAATGGGGTTTTTTTGTATGTACTGAAGTATCAGCAAACAGAGTTCAGTTATTGCCAACAATGAGCTTAGAGGAAAAAATGTTGTTTTGCTGAAGTTTTTTTTTTTTAAATAAAAGATCTAGCAACCATTTAGCTGAAGTACAGCCTCTGTTTTGGGGGCAGTGCCTGAGAGCTGTGGATGGTTTCTGCTTTGTGTTAGAGATACGCCTATGGCTTTTTAGGACGGAAAAGGGCACCCAATTGTAGGCTTCTGGGAGAGGCCTTAATCTTCATAGTCCTGCTAGACCTGGAGCTGAAGTCACCAAACGGCTTGGGCACCTAAGCGTGTCCCTAGGACTAACAGTGCAAAGCTCAAAAGCCTCGCCTAGACTTAAGCCCACGTGCACCTAAAATCTGTAGATAATCATCAGGCTTTTCCTGGGAACAGGAGCTGTGCCTTAGTGCAGCCCAAATTTTCTCAGCCTGGTCAGAGCTGACTTGGGTGAATCTTGCCTTGGGCTGCCTCCAGGGAGAGATGGCCTCACCTGCCTCCCTGGGAAGGTCTCTCCTGTGTGGGATGGCCTCTCCTAGATGCTTACAGACACCTATGGCACACCTGGAGAATGGGACATGGTGTAAATTCTTCAGAGGCAAATTTTCCCAAGGACACAGCGGGAGGAAGGGCCCTTTTATACAACAGACTCCCCCAGGAGCCCAGGAAATGCAACCCATCATCCTCCATGGTCCTCTCGCTAGATGAGTGACCAAACGACTCACCTGTGTGCTACTGCTTCTGCATGGGGTGAAGGAGACCAGGCTTTTTTGGCCCTCTTGTGGCTCAGGTTCACCCAGGCCCATGGCATACCTCTGCCATCAGCTTTGTGCAGGTGGAACACATACTCTTCTGGAGGAACACCCTGATGAGATAAAACCTGCAGGCATCAGACCTGGCACAGCCCAACCATAGGCTGCCATGAAGCAGGCTGGCTACTGAAACATGTCCTGAGGTACCAGTCTTTCAGGCACGCCTGCAAATAGTCTTCTGCTCTGATTTGCTGCCTCTGGCGGGACAACACCCTGTAAATTTGCTGGTTTCATTCAGATTCACCTAGTCTTTTCCCCTGCCACCTCCAGGCTTCTCAATGAAACACAAACAGACATATCTAGTGAGACTTAAAACAAGGCTTGTCCCTAGGAGTGTGGGAACACAAGGTTGGGAGTGAAGAAAACATAAACGAGTCAGTGGTTAACCTGCCTTAACCTCCCCCAGTGCTCCCAGCCTCTCCTGGCTGGGAGTCACCCAGTGCTCAGGCATTGCCCTAACCCGTGCTGCCTTACCCTGGGGTCCTTCAGAGCGAAGGCCATCAAAGGAGACAGTTTTTTTGGATCCTTACTGGTATCCCAAGCGCCCAGCTATTCATCTCAAGAGGTGTATCTGCTGTGTAAAACCTACTGAGCTGGTTTCAGGTGCCCTGGTAGGCAGCCTTGAAGTGTTATCTCTAGCCAGCCCTCCTGGTTAACTGGTTCATGTTAATTCTCTCAGCTTGATACTAAATACTCCATGGCAGGCTTCACAGGACCGTGTTGTGAAGCTCACTCTCTCGGGTGTGTTGCCAAGTTCCTGCAGAAACTGCACATGCTACAACAGTGAAACGTGCCAGATGATGCAGAAACGCCTTGCCATGCTGCAGCTATGAGAGCAGGTTTTCTCACACCCATGCCTTCGTTGCTGTCCTGGTGTTGAGATATACGGGACAGCTTGATGTTCAGCGAGATGTGTGACTTTGCAGCTCAGTGGTTGTGGCACTTCTTGGAGCTGGGAGGAGAGGGAGAGCAGTTCCAAGCGCATTCGTGCCATTTTCACAATGACCTCTTTTATAAGGAAATACTCAGCACAGCCAGGCCTCTGCCTCCCCAGGATGGTACAGGCAGGGTTGTGCTCCTCCCTTTGGGATCTTTTTTATTTTCCTTGTTTTGTTTCAACAGAAAAATGGAAAATCCCAGAGTAGCCGGTGACCTCTTCCTTTCTGCCAGTCAAAGCTACAGAGCAGCACCAGAGCTGGAGGCACTTCTCCAAAATCCTGGGGGAGGGCCCTAGCCACTGTAATCCTAAGTGGGTGAGTAGTGGTCAAGGGCACCTCGTCCTCCTTCCACCTCTACTCCCCTTTCTGGCATCACTTCAAAAGAAAGCAACAAGCCATTCCCCCTGTTTGTGAGAAGCAGCACTGAAAGCTTCCCTGAGGTGTCCTGTGCTGTGTTCTAGAGCAGGATGATGGTGGCACAGAAAACAAGGTGAGACTTGCATCAGGGGAAATGAAGTTGAGGACTGGGGCTGGGAAAATAAGGGAAGGGAGAAAAACTAAGAATTGAGAAAGGGTCAGTGCTAGAAACAGAGTGGGTAAGGCAAATGCCGAGCATAGGTACATGGACAAAACTGAGCGAGAACAAAGGGATGTGGGGAATGAGAGGAACAGGTAATATCTGGGATAAAATACAATGGCCTGGGTATACAGGAGATCAGACTGAGAGATATAGAGGCTGCTTTTAGCTTGAAACACTGGCACTACAAAAGGGTCTATCAGCTGGCTCTTTAGCTCAAATGATGAAACCAAAGCATCCAACCTTCTGATGATCATTATGTGGCAGCATCCCACACCATGGAATGTAGCTTTTGTCATTCATTTAATGAAAAACAAATCAAAACAAAAACCAAGAGCAGAGAATACATACCATTAAGACTGTGTGAACAGCATGGAGGAAAACTCAATTCATATGTGAATGCACTGCAATATAGATCTGCAAGATCTGTGCTTCCTTTTGTCAGGAGATTGGGGGTGCTAATGAACAAATCAAGGCACTCAAGGAAGAGAAAGCATGGTCTTGTGATGGAGATAATAGGCTGATGTTGTCCTGCTCCAGGCCCAAAGTGATGTGGGGCAAGTCACACAGCTGCTCCCTTACTGTGTTCCTCATTTTCTGAGTGTACTAGGGTACAGTGCTTTTAGTTTTGCTGGGCCCACATGAATCCTGAAACACATCAGAATTTTTCTTAGAAAAACAGAGAAATCAGTCCAACAGAAAAATTGTTTTGGAAGCATTTTAAAGTGTTTGGTACCGATCATGGTCAAATTCACTGTCCCAAACTGGCAAATGCTGTTGGAAAAACCCTAGCTTTTAACATTTGGTGCCTAACATTAAAATGAAAGAGTAATCAGAAACACATTAATTTTCTTTTCTGCTTGACACTTCTGCTTAGGAAAAGATTGTATATGGAAGTATTTGAGTACACTCGTCCAATGATGCATCCTGAACCTGGTAAATTTTATCAGATTAATCCAGAAGAATATGAACATCCAAATCCCTGGAAAGAAAGCTTTCAGCAACTGGTAACATAACTGGTAGTATTCATTTATATTCCAATTTAAAGATGGTTTATAAAAGTAAAAACTCAAACTTCTGAAATGTGGCTGACAATACTAATTACTTTGGTCTTAGACTTTTGGTTAGACAAACCACTGCACCTCTTGAAGAATTATGCCTCTATTGTCTCAGTCCATTGCCAGCGCCTATTTCTGAACTTAAACATTTCTTTGTGTGGCCTCCCAAGCTGTAAAAAGAGGATGTAGAAGAGAATTGCAATAATGCCTCCTATTCCTGCGGGGTGTTAATGTGAATACTTCCATGCTTGTGGGACACTGACAAAGAATACTGACGAGCATCATGAAAATGCCACATGGAAATTGTTAACTACTCAGTGAGGAATTAAGATTACAAGAAGTAAATATGGCCTCACGCACACACTGGCTGAAAAGACTAAAAAAGTCCAAATTACTACCTAACTACTCACTGGCTGAGACAGAGGTTCTGAGCTAAAATAGTTTTTAATTACAAGATCACCTCCTATTATAATGCACAGGCATGGAGGCTGGATAAAAGTTGCACCTTCACAGCAACATCTCCTAATTTTTGAATGCTCAGCTCTGAAATAACTTTCTGCATTTCTTTTGAGGTGAAACAATGCTGTTCTACCCTCTAAAAAGTGCCTTTGCAGCCCCTGTTACTGCTGCTTGTCACTGGCTGCACATCAGCTACGCTCTGTGCGAAGTCTGAGAGTTGGTTTTATTTTCTGCCTGCCAGCTCTGTTTTGAGCATGATGTTTTCCATTTTGTATGCAATCGCCAGTAAAAATGTCCTAGAGCGTTCCACACGTGCCTCTGCACCTCTCCAGATAAAGTTCCTTGCTTTATATCAGTGAAACTAAGTTGTGGCTAATTTTGTGCAAATACCTTTGAGGGCAAAAGGTGCTCCTGAACCAGACACTTGATTCAGCCAATGTGTGGGCTCAGGGCACCTCACGCATTTTCCCCTGGCTAGGCTGGGTTTTCTGGATCCAATAGGTTAAACAGAGGCAATTCTTATTTGAGTAGTTTATTTGGCAGCATCGCATTTATACAGTCACTTTTCAGTGCAGAACAAGGAGTTCCTGGGCCTGGGTGTGATGAGGAGGGAGGGCATTGGCCTAGATCGTGTCCAGCGCACTCTTACCAAAAGCTGTGCCCGCAGGAGGAGCCTTGCCTACCAGACTGGAACCCACTCAGGCTCCAGATCAAATGCTCCTAAAAACAGCTTTCACTTAAGCCAAGCCTGCTGAGCAGACCATTGCCAAAGTCAGGCAAAGGATGCTTCAGATCCCTGCAGGACCTGGCCAGCTTCCCCCAGGCCAGAGAGAGACACCTCTCCCCTCCTGGTTTTTCGCAGATGTGATCCCCTTCCCCTGGGAATGCCATGGAGACCCTCTGCTTTAAAATAGCCAAGCATCCTCTAGCAGAGGAACAAAGCTGCTGTTACCCATCACCCGCAGTCCACACCTCCAGGCTGTGAGCTGTGCCCACCCAACCGGGCTGGCTCAGGCTTGGGGCAGAAACTGTTCCATTTTGCAAGGAATTAAGTCAGTGAGGAATTAAACCCATTTCTCACCACACTCCTAATTCGTAGCCACCTTGACCAGACGTCCTGCAATGGGGCACAGCTGCGGCTGGGCTTGCACGGAGGGTGCTGACAGCCCTAACACAAGCCCAGGGCTCCCCACCAGCCTCTCCCCCTGCCCACACAGCATCCTGCCATGGGTCGGACCGCTGTCCACCTCTGTGTCTCTTCCCACTTCACCCTCTCTTTTCCACCTGTCTTCCATCACTTCGTAGGTGCAGCAGAGATGCACATTCCTGCAATTATTGCTTACTCTTCCCCCCATGCAGGGGCTCTCCCTCGGGAGCAGCCCACCACAGCAGGACAAGCCTCCCCTGGAGGGAGGCAGGGAAGTGGGGATTCCCTTGCCATTTCCTCCCTTTGTGTAGAGAAATTTTAAAACAGCGTTTGCAATCAGGGGAATGACTCAGTAGAGCAGCTCTGCCAGGGTGGGGAGCCTAGTTTGGAAATAAAAAAAAATAAGAAAAAAAAGGCAATGACTTTGGCTTTGTGGCTGCTGTTCAGTCATCTGTATACAAAGGGCTGTTCTTCCTGAGCCATTAGCTAAATGAATCAGCAGAGAGCCTGCCTCCAGATGCAGCAGGCACTGTTTCTCCGGAGCCACATCTCGGCCGCACTCCACACGTGTTCTTCTGCCACTGCAGGAACACAGTTACACAAACAGGAAGAATGGAAGATTGCTGTAAAAATAAACCGTGGCTCTTTTGCGGAGAACGGCGAGCAGAAATTATGGGAAATATTTTCAGCCTTTGTTGTTCCAAATGGAGTGATTGTAAACAACTCCGCTGGCGGAACAGGTGGCTGTGGCCTGTGGGATGGTGGGCAGCAGCTTCCCCACACCAGCTCCTGTCCTGTCGGCTTTCACACAGTATTTGTGCTGTGGTGACAAGAGGACATCAGCCCTGGCAGGTGGAGCTGGTGGGCATTGGGGTGCAGCTCCTAGTGGCAGTCTCATGAGCTCCCCGGGGTTGTGCTCCAGCCACCCCACCACTCCCACGCTGAGCCTGAACTCAGGGTGGGAACCCCCTCTCAACAAAGGTCTCGGAGTAACCCTTATTTCAGTTCCTTCTTCCCCAACAGAGGCTCAAATTAAGGAGGTGCCCAGAAGCTGTGGGCTTATAGGGACTCCCGTGGTGTTGGCATGGTTTCAGGCAGACCAAAGCGCTCTTCAGTGACATTTGAAGATGACCTCCAAGGGGTGTGTGTGTAACATCTCAGCATGCCAATCCCAGCGTGAAAATCCAAAGGAGAGATTAAAAAAGCTGGCTGCCCCCCCTCCCCCAGCTCTCACTCATCCTTCTACCACCAGACTGCTACAGGACAGCCGTGTAGCCCGGAGCCCAGAGGTCACTCCTGGAATGAAAGCTGCAGGGACACAGCCAGAGAAGATGCCAGGCAGCAGGGATGTTGCATGGACACAATAAATTTATAATTAACCGGAGTTGTTCGAGGGCTCAGGATTCCCCTCACTGCCTGAACACGGTCATACAACATTGCCCTTTCACATGTTTGTCCTCCCTCTCTCATTATTCCCTCCCCTTGATGCTTTCTTCTTTCTTTGATCTCCTGCCACCAATGTTGCTGCACTCCTCACAGATTACAGGAGCTCAGAACAGGCGGCTCGTGCCACCCCTGATCACTTCTGATCATGATGTTTTAATTTCACAACAGCTTCTGGAGCTGTGTGGGGCACAAGGAGGAGTCTGGGCACAAACGGAGGGTGCTGAGCCTTTGCCTAAGCCCCCAGGCAGGCAGGTGGGACTGCACATGGGAGCATGTAGGCCTACCTGCCTGCCCCCCCCCCTGAAAACAAGCAAAAAAAACCCCAAAAACAAAGGTAAGGGAGAAAGACCAGGATGAAAGTACCTTCTGACATAAGAAGAAGGAAGACCAGTTCCCCTCCCCAACAATTACATGGAGGCTGTGCCTCAGCCCCTCCATCATAGCAGAGGGTGCTGGAGGAGCTAGGCTCCCCCTTGGCCCCAGGACCACCAGGCCAGGTGCTACCTTACTCCACGGGTAAAACGAACTGCAGCTCTCTCTCTTGTTCCCATTTTGCTCAAAATTCATAAAAAGAAACCAAAGGAGGAACTTCACCCCTTGTTCTAGGTACTGCAAAAATACACAGTGAGCAGAGGGCACAAGAAGCATCCCAAGGGGATGGTTTATATGCCTGTGCATAACTGGAACCTTTACGCTCCTGGCAATTCACAGCTGCCTTGCCATAAAATCAAAGTTTTCTGCAGTTCATTTCTCCAGCAACAACCCTTAGCAGGCTGCTATCATAATCCTGGTCTCTGCTCCAAGATTTACTAACCCTTGTCTGATGGGATCACACCGATGTCGGCATGTGGGACACACAGGATGACTACGAATGCATCCTGGAGTCCCTCAGCGCTGGTTTTGATGACTTACGCTGTGCATCTCACGCCGTGCAGACTCATCGGGCTGGTTTATTATCAGTTCTGAAGGCACGATTATCATTACCCTAAATGAGGTATCACAGGTGTTTCCCTGCTTGTCAGCATTTAGCTATGAAGATGCACGGCGCTGTCAGATAATGGATTTGGGTTTGGGTTTTTTCTCATGTCTTGTTCTTGAGCTTACCAGAGCAACATGAAGAAAAATCAATATCTACCATTCCACAACAGATTATTTTCTCATTCTATTTGTAGCAACCTTTATAGCAAGCGATGGAAACAATGCCTTGGGAATTTCATCTGCTAAACTGAATAAATGTTGCTACTTCCTGATGTATCCTGCTTCACAGGAACTAAGAAGCCTGTAAGAAAAGATTTCTCTTTTTGACTAAAGCAGAAGCGTTAATTCATGAGGCTTTATGTTCTCTCACCACAAAAAGCAGGATTTGTTTATAGAAAATAATGCCTACTCGCTGGCTATGGCACACAGAAGAAGGCTGATATGCCAAATTCACTTATTTATACATCAGCTATTTAGACGCAGTAGAAGGTTAAAAATTTAATTATGCTAAAATATACAGTGCAGAGGATAGGTGTGTGCATGTGAGTGTGTGCACTCTCCAGCTACAGCCACACTTTGGGTACCCGGACAAAGCCTTCAGCCTTACGCTTTCCTCCTGTGGAAATGTCCTTGCTACAAGATCCTCGCTCCCGTTTCCAGTTTTACAACAAGGGCACTGAATTAGTCCGATACAAACACACATCCCCACAATTTGGCTTTCCATCCCGTAAAACCTCTTCGTTACTTAGGGAAAAGCCACAGTAATCCTTGATAACACACATATCTGTTCGTACCAAGTCTGACTCGCTTCAGAATTCTGACTGCTTGGACTGGTGCTTCCAGTTAAAATCACGGTACAGAGGCAAAGCAATGCTTCACTTCGGAAGAGGAGATGCCACAGCCAGAAAGCCATGGCATTTTGAATTGTGACCCTGCTGCCCTAATGAAGTGAGCCCTCCTGAACCTTAACATGCAGAGCAAACACCCAACAAAAGCCCCCAGGGGCATAAACTCAGTGTCTGTGCTACGTGCACCTAATTCCACTGAAAGGAGGTTGCAGCCGTGAGAACAGTGATGAGATCCCAAGGTGTTAGAGCAGTGAGCATTGCAGGTGTAGTAGAGAGCCTCACACAACTGTGCAAGCCTCTCCACCTCGGTGGGTGGCCTGGCACACATCAAGAGCCATCACCGCTTCTGCCATCTGTGTACCTGTGGAGTAGGTTAACCTTGGCTTAGAGAAGTCAATGGGATCACAGAAGGGGTGAATCTGGCCCTCTGTGTACTCTGAAGTGCCCAGCCTTTCCTCCAGCTCTTCACAGTCACGTGAAAGAAGTAATTCAGAACTTCAAGCCCAATCGAACCTGTCAAGTTTAAGGTACAAGCACAGAAATTAATCAAGCCATTCCACTCAAACCATTCCTGGAGAAGCCTACATTTTATCCAAAAGCTTGAACACAAAAGATTTTCCATTTCAAAAATTTGACTATGCTCATTCAATCCCCCAATTTTTTGAGATTGTATCACGTAACACTTCATGACCCTGAATTTCCCATTTTTGTGGGAAATGTCATGGGCAGAATGCGTGATCTGGCTGCACGACTGCCTCCAGGCAACAGGCACAAGGTGTATTTCTGAAAATAAAAGTCTGTCAAAAAAACACCCCAAGTTATTTTTTGTCTTTACTGTACGAGAAGGGGCAGGTGGCTGCAGACAAGCTGGCATTCTGGCGTTTGTGTCCTCTTCATCTCCGGCAAGGGCTGTCTTTGGATCCAGCCAGCCCCAGCTATGAAGAATTCTGCCATCGTCAGGACAAACAGTTTGCAGAGTGTAATTGCAAAGAAAACTCCTATTCACACCTCTTGGAAATATTGCTTTAGGCTGTTCAGCTGCGGATGAGTGAAACAAGCACACACTAATGCACACTGTTCACCAGTTCTCAGCCTGTTACAGAAACAACAAACCTTTGCTCTAGGAACTGAAGATTCCAGAATCTCTACACAAATCTGTAGATTCGGGATATAAATCTGTCCCTGACTGTACTGCTTAGTCTTCAGCAGTCTTCAGCCACTGGTGGACATGAAGCAGTGTTTTATGAGACACGGAAGAAAGAAAAAGGAGAGAAGCACCAGCATTCAACTCCTGCTAGACAATTATGGAGAAACTGAAACAAAAGACCTGGTAAAAATTTCACAAGGCACAAGAGGGGCACCCAGATCACTGTAAATATAAAAATTACTCAGGCCTTGCTTATGTCAAGAAGACAGTGGAAAAACTCGGAAGGTACCAAAAGCCATGCACCTCCACCTCCCAACAACACAACGGTCTTTCCTTGCCAGGACACCACTGGAGCCTGACACACACTTTAGCCACTCCCGTTACATATCCCACACATTCAAGTGGTTCAAGCTCACCTGGGAACCACAGTGCCTAGGGACTGCAGCCACGTGTTTAGGCACCAGAGTAACGACCTCTTCACTTCTATTCCTCTGCTACTCCTGCTGACAACCGATTTCAGAGATATATTTCATCTGTTTCCCAGGCTGACAGTCGCCGGGAAAGCAGAAGCTGAGACTGTTAACCTGAGAGAGTTTGCTCTACCAAACGACTCCTACTAACACTGCAGCATGATAGTCCCCCAGTAAGATTTGAGGAATGCTAGAGAAAAGCCACAGTGATTAAACTGCAACACATCCTGATGGGATGCAGATGCCAGCGCCAGGCATATGCACATACACTGTCCACAGTTCCTTTTTACCAAAAAAGCCAGTAAAGAGCTTAGACCCTTCTGAAATAACTGAACCACCTCAGCAATACACTGCCGGGTCAGTTGCAGAGACATGACTGAGTATCTCAAAGTGGTACGCACCAAATATTTAAGTTATCAACTAATTTGTAAAAATATTTTGAACAATACAATCCTCAGACATTCAAATCTATCTACGATTTAAACTGGATGCTAAACCAGTTAAGAACTGATAGAGATCTGGTTACGTTTCTGGCGTTTATAGTTACAGTTTTTGCTGCCATTTATTGCTATAGTTTTATATTGAATTTATTTTTTAAAAAATAAAAAGTAATTCAGGGCTAGCAAACACCACAAACTTCCCATGACACTTCTTGCATTATCTGCAGTCCCTAAAATTAAGCGTAGTTGCTGGAAGTCCTCCCCCTGTTTTGCATACATCTTATTCTTCCTGGGCTCTCTTCCCATGTGTTCCAGGACACCAGCCATACCTTCTGATTCTTGCATGATCTGGAATTTCCACCTACCCATGGGAGTCCAGTGCCAGTATCAGCTCTTTCCTGTCTGTGAGCTCCTCAAGATCAGAATTAATTACAAAGAATAAAATCAGGAAATTAAAAAAACCAAACAAAACAGCCCACAGACCAGAAGCTTTTATTGATTGACATTTCCCTGCTTCTTTCCTCAGTGGGAAAATAATCATGGCAACTGAAAAAAAAATACAACTCAAAAGAAAGAAACAAAAAAGGGCTTCTGTGGCAAATATTATTCTCATCTCTCTTTTTGTTTCCTCTTATTTTGCAGAGTTTAAATGGTAACATTTCCTCTTCCTTTGTTTTTTCTCAGAGTGCAGCATCAATCATTAGTTTCTTCATTGACACCTGAAGAAAAAACAAACAGAATCACTTTTTTTCAAATGTTTTATACTTCACACAAACAATATTTAAGGCACAGGACACCTTTCAACAAATCTAGAGTAAGGTAATTTTGTCTTCAAAATAAAATCTGAAAATGGAAATCCAAACAGAAACCTCTCCCTTCATTTCCACTTCCTCTTCCCCTCTTCTTGTTCAAGAAATTCTGCCTTGACGAGAGGTATATGTGCCTCTGGAAATCTTAGAAATAATTAGTCCTGTGTAAACATTCAGCTCTCAAGGGATGATGCCTGAGAGAGGACAGAACTTTGCTGTCTATTTTACAGACCCATAAGTCCCCGTTTCTAAAACCAAATGAATCAAAGAACCAGATACAGGGTAACGGGACCTGTTTTGGATAACATCCCAGAAAAAAAAAGTTTCATTTCCATTCATGCCATTCAGAGGAGCTACTGCTGTCTTGAAACTCTTTCTTTATCCCCCCCTTCTCAAAAAAATAAATAAGCAATCAGCTGGCCTTTCGGTTACCAACAATAGTCTCTCCTTCCTTGCTGCTACTCTCTACTTCTTCTCTTTCAGCAAGCGATGTCAACTCTGGCTCTGTTTGGTGGTTCTGGTATGAACTCTGGTCTGGTGGTGTGACTCCCTTTTGTTTTCCGGTATGTGGCATGGATCCCACTGTTGTTCCACTGGGCACTTGAAAATATGAAGAGGAGGGCAGGCAAGGCGACTGAGCGTAGGAAATGTGCTCTGTGAAGTACTGTCCTCCTGCTGCACTGGAAAACGGCATTCGCGAGTGCAACTGATGCGAGAATGGATCTCCCTGCATGTCAAAATCATTCCAGGAGACAGCTTGATAGGCAGCGATGCCTGAGGAGGAAAAGACAAGCAAGAAAGGGCAGAATAATGAAAATAAGGAAAGGAGGATTAAAACCAGGTGTATGTAAAAGTTTGTATGTTGTGCTTAAGAGAGCATGCTCAATGCAAACACAGTTGTGCCAATGGTTACGACACCAGAGCAGACAGCACACACCTATGAAGGTTGCCTGTTGTTTATATTGCACTGTATTTATCCAGAACAGAGTCATTAGGAGGAAAAATGTAAGAAGTTCATTGTTATAATCTAAAAAACACAATGTCACTTCAGCACAGATCCTGAGTGTATGTAATGATATTAGGGACACCCCTCCACCCCCCCAATCTTTTTTCATCCACTCCTGTTTCCCAAGTTAGCTCTGCAAAACACAAACTGGATGCTTAATCTTCACTTTCAATTATTAAATCTGCAATCCAGGAAGCAGGAATGCTTTTTAATTAGTATCTGTAACTCACCTAAACTGCTCACTTGCTTAAATGCTGAACTAAGAATTACGGGTGTGCCTACACTGACAGGTTGGTTCTCCCCCCATTGCACTTCTGGAAGCCAAAGCCCTGGGCATCCACAGTGTGTCACAGCCACAGGATCCCTTCCTTGAACAGAAGTATGGAATAGGACACCATCAACTCTGCCTTCAACAACCCTCTGACTTCATCAGCCCTAACCAGGCTTGCACCTTTACACATGCCTTTGTGCTCACATGACATACCCCAAGGCATGCAACACACGCTTCTGGAGTCAGGACATAAAAACATTCATTTGGTGTGCTGGGGCACAGCCCTCTCATTACTTCTGGCACTTTGAACTGAAAAAACACAGAAAATAATAATAATAACGCCTTACAACCAGAGAGGAGAACCAAGGCAAATGTGCTAGGTAGCATGGGTGCTGGCAACCTGTTCTGGAGAGTGTCAGCCACGCACAGCATAAACATGAGCCAGCTTGCACCCATCAGGCTGTGAGTCAGGCTTCTCTCCCCAACAAGGTCCACAAAAATGGTACAAAGCCAGGAGCAGCACCCGTGGTCTGAAAACTCCATCCTCTTCTATGGTAAGACCAGAGATGTGTTTTTTAGACTGCGTGCTTAATTTAACGCCTGACAAGAAATAAACTGCAATAGTTTATCTTTTGGTTGTACTTGGGCTTGAACAACTTCAAAATCTAAATCCCTGACACAACATGGAGAGGGACAATGCCATTTTCACCCAGATACTTTTTAGAAAATTATGCTCAAGTGCTTTAATCCAAGTGGTATTGCAAATCAGTGTCAGAGGAAGAAAAAGAAAGAAGCTATATCCATAGTCTGTTGGTTCCTCTCTTCTTTTGTACTACCCTAAAATACATAACATACTTTCAAAATGGTTTCTGCAGAAGCCCAGCACAGTTACAAGTCTGTTTTTCTTGCTGTCTCCAACTATGCCGCTTGCTGTGGCAGCTTTTTCACTTTGCACCGTTCATCCCCACCCACACACACTGAAGGCATGCTGGTTTGCACAACTCTGCACTCCTGAACAAGAAAAATTAGCTCTCCACCCCAGGCAAAACCATTGCACCACCTGACACATTCACATGGTAACGCTCTCTCTGACGTGCAGCCCAGTAGTAGTAACTTTTCATTCAAATTAATGGGGTGCTCAGCACTTTAAAAAAAGGATAAAAAAAGAAAATGGGCAGCATAGACATATATATATTTGTGCATGTATATGTACATTCACAGTCATCAGTAAAACCACTGAACCTCCTGAATGTTTCAGGATACCATTTAGTTAATCCAGAGGAATGAGATGCCAAATAATTTCAGAAATTTACCTGAGTTGCCACTTGGCTGCTGTACCAAGTGCTGTCCCCCCATGTGGTTTTGTACATAGCCTTGTGTGACTCCTGCTACCCCATAGGTTACAACTCCACTGTTACCAGGTAAGGTGTGGAAAGCTGTATGGGACTCAGCTGGTGGTGTAGGAGCAGGGTGGACACTGGAGAGCACGTTGCTGGCCAGGTGACCTGGCAGATGGTGGAACTGGAAGAGCTGGTGATGCTGGGGATACTGGGGCAGCTGGTAAATTCCACCCTGGCTGCAAGGAGAGAGGCAATTCAGAGATGAAAGCAGGGTCAACAGCTACGGCAACCTGTACAATAAACAAATGGTTTAACTTCTCCTTGACAGCTGCTCCAACCCTGATCTGACTCCAAACCTTCCTCCCAAATACCCGGACAAGAGCAACAGAAGCCACTTGAGCCAAGCACTTTCACAGCAGGGTTCTTCCACACTGGACATTACTGGGGATTACCTTTCCTTCAGTTCTTCCCACTCTCCAAAGCACACCCCAGTTCTTAAAACGTTCTCTCTCAGGGATTCCTTCTCACTGTGCTTCTGAACCTCACTCTCACTGGACAGACATGCAGTTCTGCAGGCACTCTGATTAAAGGTACCACTTTTCTGATAGCAGGTGCCCTGTCCGCTATGCACATTACACATTGTTCATACTCCATTTAACAACATTCTCACTCCCACACCCAATGCCTCACTTATGGCTCCCTCCTAGTTCCTTGTTTCATGTCCCACCCTCACCCTCCCACGGCTTTTCGCAGGGTTCACTTTTTTCATTTCCCTCGAAGACAATCTAATCTGTTCCTACCCTTGATTCTGGATGCTGTAAGCAAAGGCCTCCCTGGAGCCACTTTCCTGACTGGACAAGCTGCATTCACTGTCGGGAGCGTCCAGCATCAAGGGAACAATGTGGCTGTGCTGGTTGAAGGCCAGACTGAGCTGCAGGCTGGCCCTGCGGACGGGCGGAGGGCTAGGGAAGTGCTCTGTTCTGCTGGAACTGAAGCTGAGCTGTGGTAATGCTTCTGTCTGAACTGCTTCACAAGGTGCCACCATTCCTGCCGCTGAAGAGACTGTGAATAAAAAGAGAGACCACCACAGTATGCTGTCATAGAGAAAATTAAAAGGAGCAAGCAGAGGGAATGATGAGAGTGGCAGAACAGAAAAGCAAGATGCCAGTGAAAGAGTGGAGGTTAACTGATGGGAACAAAAGTAAACAAGTACCAGCATTGCTGCTGGGAAGCAAAAGGCAGCAGCAGCAAGCTCTCTGGAACACAGGATGATATTTATTGCTGAAATAAAATTACCTTCACTATTTCAGTCTCTGCATACTGGATTTATTCAGCTCTCAAGAAGGCAGCCAAACGAAACAAAGTACTTCCTGGAGAAAAAGCCAGGAACAATCCCCCAGCCATCTTCCATCTCTACTGTCCTCCGGGAAGAGTGTGCTGCACAGATCACCCTTCTGAAAAATTTAACCGTGGCTTGAAAGAAACAAAATGGTGCTTTTAGAGATCCACTGTCCAGGCCATTTTTTAACCAAATTTTTGCTCCTGGTTTGGCCTCTGATGTGTCATCCCAAAAAATAAAAATAAATGCAGAGATGTCAGCTGAAGGGCCTTGCGAAAAAGAAGGTGAGAGATGGGAAAGGAAACCAACACCATTCGGTCGCTAGAATCTTGTTTGGTGACCTGTCTCCTCAGGCACTGATGGAAAAGGAGAGAGGAACAGTTTCCTACAGAACAGCCTCTGTGGAAAGAGGACAATATAGGGAATGAAAAGGTCAGAATCATGTATGCTGGTGATCCAGCACAAACAAGTATACACAGAAGTTCAAGAAGTTTGCACATGGTGCAAGACAACAAGATTCTCTTTTATTATGCCAAATAGCAAATTATTTCTCTCTTGAAAACCGCAACCATCAGGTGTGCATGACATAATTTGAAATGATTTTTCAAGTCTAGCTAGGCTGAAGCAGCACAAGGATGAGAACACATCACTGACAGTTCAGGTGAAGTTGGTCTACTCCCACACGTTGTAAAGCATCCAGGGAAAGCATGGACAGTTTACAGCTGCACTTCACCCTTGCAGGCATAGAGAGTAACATCAAATGCACTCCACCAGGTGTGAATCAAAGGCCTAAACATAAAGCTGCCACAGCAAGCATGAGCAACTGTTAGAGGATTTTGGAATGCATGCCCAGAGAGCTGATAAGGAGATTCCATTTCAACACCTTGCAGCACCACTTCTCAGATTCCCCAGCGTGCTGTGCAATTACACCTATCGCACTGCATCTTCCCACTTTGATTTGTTTTTCCATTCTCTGCAACTATGGAAAGAGGGAGTCCTGAAGTTCCAGTGAAAATTTGAATAGCCCTGAATTGGGGTTCATTTAGAAAACTAGAGCAAGATCTAGGATGGCAACTCTAAAGCATTCACATGCTCAGGCAATTCTCAGTGGTTTATTTTTTTCCTAATTGAACATCCTAAATTCTCCACGTCAGGCAGCATCCATGATGTACCCGTCACATTCCGGGGTTTTGGTGCAGACCTAGTCCCACACAGCAAAGCAGTAGTCAACATTTAGTTTCCTCACAAGTCAAAACGGCTTAGCCAGAAAAGACGCTGAAGATCTCTTCTGATTTTTTAAAACCCCTACTTGCACTTGTTCTCCTAACTACTCTGTCCCAGAATGTAGCAGCTCACACACACATTGTGTACAACTTGCCTGAAAAGCAGCCTATATCCAGATAAAGCCTCAGTTCAACAACCACAGTCGGATTAGCTGTTCTGCAGGTGGCCTTAGTCTTGCTCAGGATAAACACAAGCAGCACTAACAACATAGCCCAGGAAATCACTTCTAAATCCACTTTCACACCCATCAAGAAATAAGTTCTGTTTTTTCTGAAGTATTTGCAACACACTTGGTGCAGATAATGTTTGTGGATCACGGCAACAGGACCCACAGGCAATGAGATTGTAAAGACAGCACACTTGGCCTCCAAAGAGCTGATTTAGCCTTTTCTAAAGCTTCCTCTACTTCTCAGTCCTTTCAAAGAAAGACACTGAATTTGTATCTTCTGAATAAAGCCATGAATGCAGCAAGAATAAACAATTTCCAAAGAAATATCTGCTAAATCTGACACTATATTTACAGATTCCAGCATCATGTGTAGTGATAAATTCTGATCACTGGCTCGAGGTAACACTTACATTTTGCTGTTGCTCTTCCTGACATTGATGTAGAGATAGATAACATTGGAAGGGCTTCCAGAGAACATGGGAATGTAACAGTAGGATTTTTTGTTTATCACTTCCACTATTTCTGGGCTTTTAGTCCATGAGACAGCCTTGGGAATTTTTGGAGAGCGATTTAATAATTCGCAGCTTCAGGTCTCTGAAGCAGTCCTGGCACTACATTTGTCTTAAGAATGGGTATAATTAAGTCTTCAGTTACATAGCTGTCTTCCCCCTACTACAGCTCCTTCCTCAACATCATAGTAGAGCTGAGAGACCTGTTCTTTAATGCAAATAGCTTCCAATGAATGGGACAAGAGTCTTAAATTAACAAAAACGGATGTGTGCATTTCTGTTGAGATGACTGCAATTTCAGTCTTTCACCAATCTTGAAGGAGTCCGAGATCTGTTCTACAGAGGTGTCCATGAACTTAGAATGGGGCATGGCTTCAACTGTGAAAACATGGTTTTCATGTGTTCTAGGAAGTTGCTTTCACTGTCATTAACAGAACAGATCACATGCACAAGATCTGTTACCCGAGTGACACCTATCTGCATTGGAGCCCTTCCTCTTGACATCAGCCATACACGACTTTCTTAGACAAGCACTTACTATGTTGACTCCAAAAGGCCTTGGCATGAGATGCCTGCAATGATTCTGGCAGTTAACTATGCAGCTGCTTGCAGACTGTTTAGGAGCCCAGAGACCATGGTTATAACTGTTTCACCAGCCCAGTGCTGGGCACAATGCAGCTGATGTTTACAGCCTGAGGAACCAGTCTAACCTCAGATGGTCTGCTTGCTAGGGCTGCTTTCTCAAGCATCAAATCAAGAGTTCAGCAAAAGCCTCTATTACTGTGAGACTCTACATCATACACTATTTAATCCAGTTTCTTTTAATGAAACGTGCCTGTGTAATTGGAGCATTTACTGGAACATTAAAGGCCATCACAAAGCTTTTCACAGATACATCCTCTTCTTGAAACTCTGATAAACCACATTTCTCTTCTAAACGACACCTTGAAAGTAGACAAAATACTCATCAAGTTCAGGAGCAACGACACTCTTCATTTAATGGACTGAAGATCAGTAAACCAACTTCAGTCTCTAACTACACTGCTTTGAGAAGCGCGTCAGTCGGATCCTCTTCTGGATTTTCAGTAGGCCAGAACCCACCACTTGTTTAAAAGCTACAACTCTTCCCTCTTCCTTACCATGTCAGCTACACATCGTCAGCTTTAAAGTAATTTGTTCAAAAGCCAGAATCCTATAAGTGAAATCATTAGAGCTTCTCATTTACTTACTGTTCTTTGACAGCTCATGTCCAACTTCACCCAGTTGCTCCCAAGACTTCCATTACAATCCCATCTCTGACACTGAGTAATCACCTTACTATTTGATAAGAGCTGCCAGTATAGGCTGGGCTCCTGACACGTGCCCTCAGCGAGACAGCCATGCGAAACTTAAGTATTTACTTCAAGAGCTCCAGTGGGGCAGAAAAATCTCCTCCTCACAAACCAGAGGCAGAGAAAGTAAGACCATTTCTAAGGGGGCATAAAGAAAACATAAGCCAATGTTCTAAGTCAATGAATCACAGATATACACATATCTGTAAGAAATCTCAGAGGAACAAGAAAAACTTCAAATAACTGCAAAAGTCAAAAAAAGACTCCATTAATTTAAAGCTATCAGTCTAGCAAAAGTAGTAAAAGACCAAGCAAATCAAACAATCAAATCAAGCTCAAGACTGAATTTTTGAAGCACAAAAGGTTCTTACAAGAGCCAAACACCAGAATCAGAAGCTGTAACTGCCAGCAATGTAGAGCACATCTGAAATACAACTTCCCGGCATTTTTAATCAGTTTGTTTTGGAGAACTGTACAAAACAGCAAGACACACACACACAGAAGAACCCACAAACCAACAGTCAGAACTACTGGGTAGAGCAAGGAAAAACAATGGGAAAGGCAGCACTGAACACTCTCCAAAGGTGTCCAGTAACAGATCGTATTGCTCTGATGTCATCTGCTTGTCTTGCTGCAAGAAGTTAAACACAGGCCTACCAAAGAGCACCTGAACAGCCACTCCACTAGGGCACAGTCTCTGGGTACAACTGCACCATTATGCACAGGTCACAAACTACTTTGCTGAAGTCTGCCATGAGCTGTTTCCACAAGAGCCAATTCCAATAGCGGTTGGTTTTGCCTTGTAAATGAATCACCTTTTTTATACACTTGCTGCCTCTTTTATTTTCCTTCTGTTACTTTGGATTTTGTCCTACCCAAGTTTTACCTTCTTCATTTTCTGACACACTCTAATAAAGAAATCAGATGGCTGTATTTATTGGCAAGCTTTTTTTCTGAACAAGGAGGTTGAATGAAGTTGAAAAGTTGCATGGTTCTTCATTTTTCTTCTGCTTCATTTTCTGCTTTCATTCTTAAAAAAGTCTGCCTACACAATGCTAGATAACAAAAAAAAGGAGCAGGTTTCATTCCCCATGGCTGTGTTATCCTGCATCCAGTAAGGCAAAACTGCGACTGAGGCTTTTTGTGCAATTGTGTCACACAGATCTCTTCTACGAGGACTCTACACCTAATAATAGTCTTTTCCCTCAGAGGGAGCACTTAGGTCTCTACTCTGCCCAGGCATCAATTCTCCCACAACTTGTAAGAACGTAATTTTTAAGATGCTCACCTTCCATCAAATGTGATTAAACAAATTCGGAGGGCAGGGTGGGTTTCATAAACAAAGGGACTGTGTGGCTCATTACACACATCGTATTTCTCCCTTCCCCCAGGAAACCAGGTTAAAAGCCAATCACCAAACCTCGTAGTTTGCGTGCCTCAGCAAAGCATGCCACTTCTCTGAAAAGTGGTTTAGAAAAGGTACCTTTTTTCCCCAAACAGATCTGTATCTGGGAAGTGTTTACCAACCTTATATGACACAAACAGATTTCATTACTTCTTGCCCAGCATGATTTAAAGAGAACAAGGGGAAGCTTATTCCCTCACACAGATGTAGCAGAATGAAGTGCATTCTCATCTTCACACACCCGTAAGGCTGAAGATACAGGGGTTCCAGGCAAGAGTGTGTTTCATAACAGCCAGGTGCAGACACAGTAAATGCAATAGGTGGCAGTCAGCAGCAAATTCAAAGGATTTGAGGTGTAAAAACCCAGCTATCTTTATCGCTCATTTTCTCACATACCCAGTCCACTCTCAGAGACATTCACTTGCCCTTTTTCTTCCTTACATTTAGATGGGACACTTCTGTCCTATAGAAAGATGGCTTGTGTTTTCCACACGGACAATTGCACCCAGTGTGCAGATTCCCCTCTAAGAAACTGCCCAATACAGACGGATGACAAGATCACATGCCCGAATGAAACTATTTCCCTAGCTGACAGATTCTCTCTTGATTAATCAGCCTGCCTGCAGACGGACTTTAGGAACCAGGAGAGTTCTGAATACAGGCGGAGAAATATGAGGATGTTTGGTTTGCTTCCTTTAAATGAATTATTTTGCAGAATCTTGATCTTTATCTAATTAAATACAGGACTCAACAGACTGCACCTCTTCATCATTCCGGGAAGCAGTGAATTATTCAAACACTTTGACCATACTTACTCTGCTGCTAAAAGAAGTGGAAAAACTGGACCTAACCGAATTACAGTCATACTGGTTAGACAGCTTACAGAACTGACTGAAGCAGTCCTTGCCTTGAGACTGTGACAGGCAAGTTTAAACAACAGAAATGCTAATTTACAGAACCAAGAAAGGATCCCAATTAGGTACTTCTAGCATGCATATCTATTTATGAGAACTCTAAGTTTATTGGTCCAATCTTATAGTTGCTTTCTGCAATGCCAAAATGCTTTTACGGTATCAGCACTATTAAAAATACATTCAAGTCTCTGAGTCATTATTAGAAAATGACTTGCACAGAACTGCCCTCAACACTGATAACCATGTATATTCAGAATACAATGAGGGGGCAGAAATGATGGCATGAAATTCAATTAATTACACTGGGAAGCAGGAAAATACGCACAACACATGTCAGCATATCTATTGCTTGGGATATCCGTCTCTAAGGAAGTGGTGAAGTCCTCATCACTTTGGAAATATTTTCAAGTCGTGCCAACTTGGAAACGTAAACATATATAGGAAATGCTTTAGGGAACAGTCCTGACTCTAGGGAATGCTCTGATACTCCACACATGAATACACAATTGAACAAGTCCTCTCTCCTTGGCTGCCATCAATCTTTAGTGTCCAAATGCAGCTCAGGTAGAAAACTGGTCCAACAGCACACCCCGCTGGCTTTCAACAGCACTGCAACAGCAATTAAATTGGGCTCTATGCTGAAGAGAACCCAATTAATCACACTCCCTCAAGGTCTTGCACAAAATGGAAAATTCTACTGGCTGAAGAAGTCAAGGAACCTCCTCTGGAGATCTAAAGGTGTGAGGCACCTGATGGAGGCTCTACAACCCAGATGGTTTATACAATGCACTTTCCTCACACAGCTCACGTGACTGTAGGTTGTAGCCAGAATTTACCGTCTAAACCAGAATATGGGGTGTGCTGATCTGACATGGAGAGCCTAACAACCAGAACAATACTTTCATCATCATTCAGAGAAGCAACACCAGTGCCAAACAGCTATTACAGAAGCATGCCCCAGTCACATATCTTTATAAACTCAGAACTGCTTGCTGCCTGGTGCTAGGACATAATGACTGCAGATCTGGCTCTAGCATGAGCATGGAGGCACCACCATGCTGGTACATAGCTGGCAGATACTTGATCAGCAGAAAGCTGTTAAACCTGCTGCCACTTTTTGGACAGATGGCTCAGGGCTCTCACACGACCTTCCCTAAAGTGTCTGGGAACCTATCAGCACCATCAGCTAATGCTACACAAAATACTTGTGCTGATAGAGGTCTCACCTGAGGAGGAGGCAAGTGGTGCAGGATGTCCACTGATCAGGCTGGAGTAGTTCCCAGCTGTAGTGTCTATGCTCAGCATGGCAGACTGGTCATGAGCAATGTCAGGCAATGCAGGCCTGGGCAGAATAGGTGCCCTGGAGGTACACATAAAGGGTATGAGCACGGACCAGAGGACAAGACAAGACATTACGACGAAGTATCCACTGCTCTAACTCTCCTACAATGCACAAATCCTACATCACTAGCAGGTGGAAAGGAGAAGCACTGTCTGATTTACAAGTGCAAGAAGAAACAGTGCAAGAGGTGGTGTATCAACAGCATTTGGGGGAGCAACCACAGGCCACTTGTGTGGAAAGGACAGGAAGGAAGGACAGTGCAATGAAATCAGTCTGGTGGTCTCCAACCTTTCACTTAATTTTTCTTTTCATTCTGTTTTCTTCACAGGAGGACTCTCGCTCCAGATTGCCATAAATACCTCCCTCTGGAGACTAATTTCCTCCCTCCTTCACTCTCACTCCCCCTTGAAAGATCATCTGTCCTCACACACAGTCCCTTTCCCCACCCCCAGTAAGTGTCCCCTGCTCACCTAAGAAAGAGTCTAGCTTGTATTTCTCCCAAGAAGCCCATGACTTTGTAAGACTGATCTAAGCAAGCAGCATTTCCATTGCCAAGTGAAAATCCATGGAAATGGAAAGTGATGGTGGGAGGACTGGGATAAAAGAATTCCCAAGTGCACACAAAGCACTTGGCCAATGCATTCACAGAAACTAAAAATGAAGAGGTGATTCCACAGATCTTTCTGCCTCTTCCCTTGCTCTCTGCGTGACTTCAGCCAGAGTGATTTCAGCAGTTTTAATTCAAAACAGTGCTACAGGTTAATCAAAAGTGCTTTAAAGAGGACCCATTACAATTTGCTCCAAAATCTGACAGGCTACTGAGGTCCAAATCAATGGTCAGCTCCCCATAGCTTAAAATTATAGGGGAAATGGCAAAGGGAAATATTTAATTCATTAGGAATCTGTTGTGGAGAAATGAGAAAACAGAGTAAGTCCATCACCCATAATCATCTGACCCACAGGGAACTGACAGACTTGAAGATGTTGGATATTTTTTGTTGTCTTTCACACTGAACTTCTCCGATTTCCGCCACCTTGCCCTGCGATTCTGAAACCAGACCTGATAAATGAAAAAAAAAAGGATGCATTCAGAGAGGAAATCTTCTACACATGGGGACACAGGAAAAGAATCAGTAATTACTGCCTCCACACATCGCTAGGTGAGGTCAGAAACCTTTCTTCCAGAGAAAGGAACCTCGAGAAACTTTTCTTCCAAAGAACCTACAAGATTCATCACAAACAGAAAAACAGCAGAAAGATACCTCCAACACCAGTTTCCTTTGTTGCCTGTGATCTTCAAGATAAAAGAGATTTACTCCGATATCCTTAGCCTCTTTTACTTCCCCATTACGTGTCCCATCTTAGGAAACGGGAACAGATGGGGTATGCAATTGCAGACTCCAGTGCCATTCTGGGTGGGGTAGCTGGTTGTGCAGTGTCCATCCCCGTGAGCTCTCTTCCCTCTCTTGTCACCAGTGGCAGGTCTAGTCCCTATCCCGTTGGCGTGAGCTACTCTTTCCTTCCTCCTCAAGCTCCTCCTCCCTGCCCCACTCCCTCTCCATCACTCTTCTGCACAGAACCCAGTCAGGACTGTTACCCACACAGGCGTTACCATGATACGACGTGGCGTCACACCAACCACAGCTGCAATCTCCTTCCTCTTCTCATTGTCAGGGTAGTGGTCTCTCTCGAACATCTTCTCCAACTCCTCCAGCTGCTCTAGAAATGATGCATTGTTCAAAGAGAAAAAGGTGGGGGGTATGTGATAAGAAAACTAACAAACAAAAACCAACCAAAAGAAAAAAGATGAGGGAAAACCAAAACAGAACATTTTTACTACACTTAGAAATAAATGAACAACATAGAATTTTTTTTTACAGTAAACCACGAAACTAAACAAAAATCTTCTTCCACAGGAAAAGGGCATCACTAGTGATGCTTCAGACGTAAGGCACTCGGCAACCCTTATTTGAAGAAGCCTTCACACATCTCATAGAGCAGAATGCACTGCAATACCAGCTTGAGCAGTTCAGCACCTCCACGCTGTGCCTTCAGTAAGGTGAAGGGAACATCGGTGCCTTCAGCACTGCAAGTGTCACTGTCTTCCAGGGGGTTCCCCGATATCTACCTGCATTATAGAAGGTGCGGGGCTTCTTCCTGACTGGTGGCAGAATTTCTGGATTCCCAAGTAACCCTTTTTTTCCCCTGGTCCCATCATGCCTACTTCTGGATTCCAGAACCGAAGACACCTTGTAGGACTGCAGAGCTGCAGCATTGCCTGAAGCACATCTGGATGATCGGCAAGTAGCCGGGCCACACACATTCTGCCTGCAGAGGTCTCCAGGGATTCCACTAGATGTTTTCTCAGCACACATTTCACTTCTGTCGTTACCTTTTTTCTCTTTTGCCTCCTTTTCAGTCCCATCAGAGTAATAGCTCTCACACTGTTTGTGTGACCCTGACTGACCTGTGGGCTCCTGTGCAAATTCAACCACAGAAAGCAGGGGCACAGCCTTCACGTCACTGAGGAAATCCGAGAGCTGCCCACACACCGAGGCAAGGTTGACTTGGTTGTCAAGTGCCACCAAGTCTTGAGAAGCTGACCCAGTTGCCTGCAGGGTGCGATATCTTCCATCTTCCTCCACCTTCTTTACAGGGCTGGTCCTACCTTCTGCTCCCAAGGTATCCTCAACTTCTTCATTTATAGCTGTGCTTTGGAATGCAGATAGCACACTGCTCCCTGTACCTGCAAAAACAACAGCTGTAAACTACAGGAAGAATTAATTCCAGACACAGAGAATAAAGGGAAGGTTATAGATTATTAATACAGCACTGGGGATAATAAAGGTCCTTGGAATAAGGAACAGAAGAAAAATCAATAACTTACCAAGACACTAAGTGTCACCTTATTAAAATGGGTGAAAGAAAAATACAGGCAAAATTCTGGTCTACTGTGTCAGCAGTGATTATCTGACAAACGACACCACTTTTTGATTTACAGAGGTTTCTGTTTCTATCATACTCAAGCTGATCAAGAAAAAAAACCAATTAATTGTACAAACTTCTAAGAACTGCCTTAAATTAGTTTTCTGCAGCTTCAGTCACAACACTTAAAACTTACAAGATAGGTGATGAAAAGGCTGGTTGACGACAAAAATAGGTGAAGAAGTCTGAACAAGTTTGACAAAAAGCACAAACTGTGTTAGAATAAGAGAGGCTGAATAGTAGAAGACAGGTCAGAAAGAACACAGCAAAAGAAATAATTGAAGTAAGCAACAGAATAATAAGAGAGCATTATACTTTACCAGCTGAGATAATACATTTCCAAAACAAGAAAAACCCTTGATTGGCTCAGAATGCATGAGTCTGTGTGACTTCTGCTACTGAAAAAAAAATGTTATTATTTCTTAAGAATAGAAAATGGAATAATAAAACCAAACCCATTTATCTGCCTCTGTCTGAAAAGACAAAAGTCTGGGCAGACTTCTGGCAGCATTTCAGTTGCATGTGCCTACAGAGAAAAGTGGGAGCTAAAATAATTTCATTTCACTCTGTCCTGTTTTTGATATATATTAGTGCAATGCCAAAATAAAGGACTTGCTTTCTGCCTCAGTCTTTCTTTCTTAAACTATTGTTAACCAAGAAGGAACCCCACAACACCAGCTAGATGGGACAATCTTCATGGAAGTATGAGGGGATGCCAGGCTGCTTCCAAGACTTTCTAATTTGCTTTTTACAGGATTAAGAGAACCGAATTAGTTGTAGGGGAAAGAGGCAGAGGCAGGAAACTATGCAACTATAATAATTTGATCTTGTTAAGCAGCAACAGTTTCCACTGCTGTTAAATGAAATATCCTGATGGGGAGGGTCAAGAGCCGAGTGAGGCAGAAGCTGGCTATGTTCTACAGAATGCCTTTTCCCACTGTCCTCCTCACTGCCTCTGAGTTCATCTCACTCATTATGTGAAAAAGTTAATATTTTCGCATCTTCCATTCTGCCACTCACCCTCTGTCTCAAATCAGGAACAGTATTTTCAGCTTAGTGCTTTGATTTGAGAAGGCATTTTAGTTATTTTTATGTCACAGAATCATGGAATCATTCAGGTTGGAAGAGACCTTCGAGATCACCCAGTCCAACCCCTACCTACATCACCACTAACCCACATCACCCAGCGCCTCTTGAACACCTGCAGGGATGGTGGCTCCACCACCTTGCTGGGCAACCTATTCCAATACCCAATCACCCTGACAGGGAAGAAATTTTCCCTGATGTCCAATCTGAATCTCCCCTGCTGCAATTTAAGGCTGTTTCCTCTTGTCCTTTCACTATGGGCACGGCAGAAGAGATCGACCCCCACCTCACCGCAACCTCCTTTCAGGGAGTTGTAGAGAGTGATGAGGTCCCCCCTGAGCCTTCTCTTCTCCAGACTGAACAACCTCAGCCGTTCCCCACAAGACATGTTTTCCAGTCCCTTCACCAGCTTTCTTGCCCTTCTCTGGACATGCTCCAGCCCCTCGATGTCTTTTTGGAGTCAGGGGGCCAAAACTGAACACAGCACGTGCTTGCACCACAAAACACATCTCAAAGCCATGTGTACGTGCCTGGTATCTGCAGTGAAGAAAGAGATCGACACCTGGGAGTTTGTACCAGCTACAGGAACGCTCCTCTAAGAGAAAGTAAATCTCTGTCTCTATAAACCATACAGCAAAGGCCTAACAACACCTTGGATTGCCAAAGCAAAGACCTGAAATAAGAATTCAGTTTGGACAGACACAGACCTTCAACCTGACAGCCAGGGAGCTGCCAAGCCAGCCCCTTCTCCCATCGCTCATATGACAAGAGAGCAGCCTGAACAGCACTTGATCCCGCTCCCAGCTAAACATAACCCTGACCAGGAGGGGTGGAACTGGCTGGGGACAGCACACGGGAGGCCTGGGCTGCTGGAGGTGCGTGAGGCAGATACACAACCACCTCCCGAGATGGTTCGTGGAGCAAGGTAACCACTTGTGCAGTGACGGCGAGGTGTTTCAGGTTATTTGGAGCATTTGGTCAAAGCAACCTGAACACACACGCACAGGGAGAAACACCCACACTGCCCGCCCACCCGCACGGGCTGAGGCGAGAGGAGGGGAACCGGGCAGCAGGTGAAGGGCAAGGGCCAGCGGCCTGCAAAGCCTGAGGCAGCAGGAGCCGCTCAGTGCGGTGCCAAGGGGAGATCGCCTGCCCACAGGCTCACGCCCAGCCGCAGCCCCAGCTCCCCCCACCGCCACACCCGGCACAATGGCGGCTCCCCCTGCCCGGCACGGCGAGGCAGGGCTCACGGCTGCGGCCGCCGCCGCACAGTTCATAGCCCAGAGGAGGCGACAGGGTCGTTATTCTCGTTAAGTTCATTGCCGGGCGCCTCCCCCTCGGTCATTGAGAGCCGGTGCCCCGGCCCCACGGCCCGGCCCTTACCCAGCCTTTGCGCCGCCCGCTCCTTCTCAGCGCCCGCCCCATCCATGCCGGCTCGGCTGGGCGGGCGCCTTCCGCCCGGCCCCGTTAATGTCCCGCCGAGCGCCCNAGAAACAGCTTAAACAAGTTGGCTGAATCACATTCTTCAAGGAATCAGTGGATGGTCTCTAACAGGATGGATAGCAAATTTACTACAGAGCATAATAACTGTAATTGTAATGATTATTGTAGTACGTGGGGTTTTTGTGTGTTTAAAACAAGCTTTGATGAAAACTGTTCAATAACAAGATAATGTCAATGCATATTTATGGAAGTCATGATGGACATTATTAGTGTAGCTTCAAGACTTCCAAAGGGTGGAACTGATACCAGTAGGGGTTAAATAAAGCCCTATGTAAATGTTTTGAGTTACTCAGCTTTAATCCGTTCAGTGAAACATTCAGAAGGTCAAGATGGAACTTTCCCACAAAACCAGGGACTTGACTTATCTCAGTGGTCCCACGAGTCAAGCCCAGGGAGCACCCAGGGATGCACACAAAGCTTGCAGCAGCACTTGGCCAGAACAGCACCCGCAGCAGAGCCCTGAGGGGAACTGTGCCTTGCAATGAGCAGGGGGTGCTCACCCCAACGGCACCGACGGCCACCCAGGGCCCGGACGTGCAGCTCAGGTTTGCAGCGTTAGCAAATGTAGGGATAGAGGGATTTAGTGTGATGTATACAACACATCAGCTTATGGTGTGAGCATTCAGCATATAAAAACACAAAGTTTGTGAACAACTCCGCACTCGGCTTGGGAAGATGCCCCAGGTGTGCGATTCTGCGCAGTCGGATGGAGCAGCGTCTGCTTCCCAAGAGCAGTCTGGCTGTGTTTTGGGAATCAGGCTAAAACAGCAACAAGATGAACTTCATTACCTTTCCTTGGGGGCTGGCAGGAAGACAGGCTGATTTTTTTATGTGCTCTGGCTGCAGTTGTTCAGCAGTGCCTCTGATTCTCCACCAGTCAGTGGCTGCAGGAAATAAATGGCACTTACTGATCTTCAAGTGCTACAAATTTGCATCCTTTCAATACTTAACAATGTTTAGAAAAAACGAGGCTAACCGAGCAGCAGCAGGCACTTGGTGATCTCACACTACACGTTTTGTCACCTGTTCAGGTGTACTTGCAGGTGACTACACGAGATGAAGGGCAGGAGAGAACCAAGCCTGGCTCACCTGGCTTCTTTCTGATCACACAGAATCACAGAATTCTAGGGTTGGAAGGGACCTCGAAGGATCATCTAGTCCAACCCCCCTGCCAGAGCAGGGTCACCTAGAGTACATCACACAGGAACACATCCAGGCGGGGTTTGAATGTCTCCAGTGAAGGAGACTCCACAACCTCTCTGGGCAGCCTGTTCCAGTGCTCTGGCACTCGCACAGTGAATAAGTTTTTCCTGATATACACACATAACGGATGGAGAGACCAGTTCCAGAAATCAAGCCCTCTGCTCTTGCACCCTCTGTGTACAGCTTTCCTTGGCACTGAGTGAAGCACAGCCAAATCTAAATGCAATTTGCCTGTCTGCAAACAGCAAAGGCAGTGCTTGCTTCATTTCTTTTTGCTTTGCTTAATTGTGTTCTGCTCCATCGTACTCCATCTTGGCAGGGCACCATAGGACTGAAGGTCCTGCTCCTGCAGATGCTTTCACCTGAGAGTAGTTTAATTATGCTAAATGACTAACTTGAAACATGTGCCAGCATTTTAGAGACAGCATCATTAGTGTGACAGTGCACCTGGTTCAGTCACCAAATGCAACGCATGCTGGCTGGAATGTTATTGCCACTGAAATGGCATTTAATTTGTTCCAGCTTTCAGCTGACAAAACACAACTCTGATCTTAGAGGGGATGGGACCTTTCCGATATTAGACAAAAGCACAAAGATAAAAATCACTAACTGCTTTAGAGGTTCTGAGAAAGGTTGTGTTTATTTACTGAACTCTGGTCCTATTGTCAGCTTCTTCTACTATTACGAAAGGGATGAATGAACCTGTGGAGGATGCTTTAATTTGTTTTCCTTTAGGAGGGACCAACACAGGTCTCCAGTGCTGTGAGCTTTTTTATTTTTTTAGAGCCACATATATATTTATATGTATTTTATACTTTAATATGAAAAAATGACAGCATTCATAACATTTGATTTTCAGACATAACCCAGGAATTCAGATTCTCAACAAAAGTTTTTAAATGTAGTTCATGCCTGTATTTCATTGCTATTCATACCACAAAAAGAAATGAGTGTACCTGGCCTCTAGAGGTTGTCTTTAATTTTTTTTCAGTATAGAAGTACCAAATTTCTTTTGTCCAGGTATGCTATGTATCGGCCTCCACAGGCTCCTGGGGAAGATGACGGTTTCTTCATTCTTCAGTTTACAGTGTGCTGTTGAAGATACACTGGCATCTCTCACAGTGTTCCTATCCTGTGGGCCGCCTTTGGGGATCTCACTAGAGAAGCATAGGGGTTTGGCTGACAAACTCTGTGTTTCTATTTCTATTTAATACTAATTTTCTGGGAAATCAGGTTATCCACATGAGATAATGTAGGGAGAGATCCTGATTCATAATTAAGACTGTTATGGGACACAGCAGGTACTCTGTCAACTTGATTCCTGCCTTCTGGATGTACTAGTTTGATTAAGTTTGTACAAGCTAAGGAGATGCCAATGAGTTTCAAAAAGCATGAAGCAATTCAGTGAAGATTTGTTTATGGACTTTGGTGGCAGGATGGTGCTGGGGCTAAATCTCTGAAATGTAAGAAGTCGAAGTAAAGCAGGGTATATTCCGAGAAGCATAAGCTGACCTTTAAAAGTTCCTGAACATACACAAACCTGAAGACAGGACAAAAAGGCTGTGCCAGGGACAGGGGGAAGTTAACCTTTGATTTAACTAGTTAAACAGTATAGAAGCGCTGACAGTCACACCAGTGGTCTTGAAGTTCCGTATTGCAACAAGAATTTTTACAAGAACATACAGAATTTAACACAGAGACTACCTTGGGAGACTCTAATGAATGATATATGTCTGCTTGGTTTTGAGAGCAGAAGTTGAAAGAGTAAAGAATTCTTGACTATAAAAATGTTTAACAAGATGACTTCTGATTTAGAATGGCAGTACCTATCACCTGCCTCCTCATGATACCAGTAGCAAAGGTGAAGCTGACATGGATATGGGATGCCTTGGATTGCCTGCGTAAGACAACCTTACGTGGGCACACACTGAATTTATCCCAGGTTCTGTATTCCACATGAGACAGTGGTGATCCCAATTGTTTATGTATCACGTAAATTCATGACTGTCCAGGACAAGCAGGGCTTGTTGGGGATTACAACTCTTCTTATGTCACTTATTTTAGTCTGAGGTAGGGCTTTATTTTTGTTCTTAGGGAGGGTTTAGCTTCAGTTCTTCTAGGGAAAAAAGGTGTAGGCAGATTATAGTCTGGACCATAGATTAAAAGACAATCAAATAATTGCATCCTGTCTTACTGATATAGCTGACTGGACTCCCATTTTCTGTAGGTCACCCCCTTAGCTTACCTTGACATACTGATGACCAACACCACTCTAGAACCTGAAGCAGCAGTCACTTCAGGACTGGTGATAACACTCTGAGGAATCTTGGCTTTCTTCACTGCCTCTGCTAAGTATAGCTATTTGTACTTAATATTCTCTTAGAAAGGAGAACTATATGGAAAAAATAATGAAAATACTGAATATGTATTCACTAAATAATGAATTGCTTATATTTGAGATCAAAACCTAAGTAACAAGGAAAGCAGAAAGTTGTTTAACTGGAGAAGTGCATGAGTTTATTAGGACTAAAAGCAACTTTTTTTTTTAATCCAGCTAAAATTATTGATATAAATAGGCTGTAATAAGCTATACTAGGTACAGTGTAAATGAGAATGAAAGGCAGAATGTTACAGAGACAGAAAGCTAGAGATATGAAGATAACTAATTCTTCAAATATATTAAACGCAAGAAGGCTACACATTGCTTTCTTTGGTGTATTGATTTTTATACTTGATCTTGCATTGACTGCACTGAACGCAAACACTTTTTTAACATAGAAACAGTATTTTACAGTTGAAGGCATGTCCTCAAATAGACAGGCTCTGCATAGTGCCAGGACTGCATGTAAACTGGACTTACAACCAGAGAGTTCTAAAAAAGAACAAAGTCTCTGGTACATATTTTGACTTTATCTACAGTGGCTAAATATCTCAGTATTTTCTATAAGTGTGCAAAATGGTGCATGCAATACCACGTCAGCTATCAGATTAAGAGCAGCAGGAAAGTGCCACTTCATTGCCTATGCCTAGTCATGGTTATTTTGTACAGGGCATGTACCAACACGTAATAGAAATCTTTGTCAAAAGTCCCTTCTGCTTTGAGTGGGAGACAGTGAAGAAGGGTCACTTCAGATGGCTTACTGGGACACTCGTCCAGAAGAGAGGGGATCTTTGTGAAACAGATTTTTCAGCTTGATACCTCTTAAGGTGGGGGAAATCATCACGGCGACTTCTGAAAACTTTGCTCAACTCAAGTGGATTTTCTAATGCTGCCAAGGACTCTTTAACAGTATGCTGAGACTGAGTTAAATTTAGATACAATGAAATACTTACCTATCCAGCAGACTTGCGTGATCAAATAGATAAATTGTTTTAAGTGGGAATTACACTACGGTGATCAATACCATCAAGATATCAAGAGGATATTCAAATGAAAAACTCCCCTCAAAATGATATTGTGCTTTGCACTTAGCACCTTCTGAGGAACTCGGAGCTCTTAGTATGCTAATACTAGTGAATTTAGCCTCACAACATCCAGTGAGGTAGGTAAGTTTACCCCCATTTCACAGATGGGAAAACTGAGGCAGAATTCTGAAGTTACTTGCTCAGGGTCCTGCAACGTGTCAGTGGCAAAACCAGGAATATATTTTTCAGAAGTCCAGATCCCAGACCTGTCTGATTAAAGTCCCTCCCTGCTACCACAAAGCAAGCAATACAGGCAACTTTTTTTTTCCTCCTACTGCTGCTGTAGTCCTGGTGACACAGAGGAAGTGAATGATTTTTCCTGATTGAATTCCCACTTTCTTTGGCAAAAAGCACCTGGTTCTGTCCAAGTGCTGTATTATGCTCTTCGCAAGAAGCGTTTCTTCTGAGGCACAATAGGAAAAAGATGATTTCCCCACAGCAGGGAGACTGTACAGGTCCAAACAAAGTAGTCTCTTATTTCTTGCAGAAGACCTGCTGCTTGGCATTCTTCACACGTTGTTCCTCCTTCAGGTTCTTCTGCCGTGCATGTTTGCTGGAGATGAGTTCCACGTGTTCTGAGGGGAACCAGCCTCTCTCCCAGTCTGAAAGTTTTACTCCTTCCATCCATCCTGCAGCATGGGGGAAAGTACAACATGAGGCAAAAGAGCCAAACATTTTTTCATTCTTCCCAAAAAGCCCCCTCCAGCAAGGCCCTAAGATCAAAATAAAACATCCACTTTCAGCTTCCAAACAAAGTGTCTTAATGAAGACATCCTCTCAAATCATCCTCTCAGTCCAGGAATGAGAGGCTTCTTCTGAAGCCTGATTGAGCTGTTGAAGCTTTACACTACTAGAGCAACGAGCAACTTCCTACTCAGGATTTAAGGTAGCCATTGTTCATTCTGCTCACCATCATTGCTGTACTGCATAACCATGATGATGTCTGCTTTCTCCAAAGCCAGCTCATCGTTTTCCCGAGCCTTGTAAGTCTTTATGCATTGAACCTGTGGTGCATCTAAAGGGGAGGAAAGATCATAATGATACACTAGAAAGCAGCAGTAAACCTGTGTGTGTCAACACCATAGGACATAGCAGATAAGGGACTGCCCAAACACTAAAAAGTAGAAAACTGTAAGGGAGACTACAGGTTTTCTACCTAATATGAGGACTAAAAATAGGTAAAATAACTGCAAGAACCCGGCACTGAGGTAAAGCCCATGGATACCATCTTTATTTACAAAAAGGCAAGTATTCTGCCTTGGAGTAATTTCTGGGATGTTCCACCTTACAGTGACTCCAAATCCTCTGAGCCAGACCACCCCCATTGCTGCAATAGCAGAGCAGTCTCACCAGGGTATTCCAGGAGGTCCAGTTCTCCTCGTGGAGGAGCCAAAGCAGAGATCCACCTCAGCTTCTCACTGCTGGAAAACATCACCACATAGGTGTCAGGAATCAGTGTGAGGGACAGCAGACAGATGATGGGAATGGGTGTGCATGTGTACAGGTTTGCTCACGGGAGTGGTCAAGGAGGGGGTACTTAGGGGAAGCAAACAATGTGGAAGTGGAGAAAGGGATGGGAAAAGACAAAACCTCCCATTTTTGGAGACTGATGGTATGACATAACGTGGTAGTATTGTATAAGCAGCTATGATGAGAGAGAAGCAAGGTGGTTCACTGGGGGCTTGTTATGGCAAGAGGATGTTTTTCAAATCCTCTGCTCAGAAGCTGCATTTGATATTTCAGCATTTGGGTAGCTGAGGGACAGCCATCAGGTTCCTAGGAGGTGTCTGGCCATGGTAACGGGATCTACTGAGGGTAACTTTGAGCTCTTACTGTGTCTCTGTACGAAACAAAAACTCCACTCTCTTTCCCTGGTAATTCTGAAGTAGAAAGAGACGGAAAACATTTTTGTTTGTTCCATGCAGTTTCATCTCACACTTCTCCCCACGCACATCTGAGAAAGCAGCGTGATCAAACACAACAAAACGTCCACCCCTGCAGGGAAAGAAGAGGAACAAAACAAGTTGTGAGTTTTAAGGTGATGAAGGTTACAAAGTGACTCCATGTCATTTTCTGATGTCAGGAAAGCAAAAAGCTTTTAATGAGTCTTCATCTGCTTCAGGCACCTTAAGCTTTGTTCTTGCTAGAAGTCTTAGAAGGCCAGAGAAGAGAGAGGGGACTTAATGAAAAGGGTAGAAATACTAAGCTCTGTCCTGTTAGAATTTTATTTGATAGCTTACAGCTTAAAAACAAAACCACACACCCCTCCAAAAACCCTGACACAACCAACGACTCTTAGTTTCTTGACAAACCAGTGATTTGCACATTCACTAAATCTTCATACTGTCCTTTAGGAAGAAATTATTTACCAAGTAAAACTAGAATAAATGGTTATTATTAAAATGTTTCACAATATAGAGAAAGAAAGGCAGGATAGGAGCGTTGCACTAGGGACCAGAAGATACCTTGTTACATTATCTTATGTTGTAATTAAGTGCCGGGAATATCAGATTCCACATACTTGCATGATACTCACATAATGTAGGGTTAGGAGAGTGACTTGACAAATGCTGCCACTTGCTGGCAGGCAGAGGGGAAGGACTCTTTCACCAAAGCACAGACCCAGAAAGAGACAGGTATTTTAGAAGGGGCAGCAATAATTGTGTTGAAGCACTCACTCCTTCGGCCGAGACAGGAGCAGACAGTCATTGAAAAGATGTAGGTAGATGGGACGGGTGGTGACTTTCCATTTTGGACTCAGGGTGTTGAAGTCCAGTGCTGTCAACTCACCACACTTCACAAGTCGTCTCGACTGTGAGATCAGTGGGAATATCTGCAAGACAGAGATGAACATTTATGTCAAATGTGTACAAGGAAATCAGTATCCATGAGTTTTCTTTTGGTTTTGCCTTTCTCCAGAGGGAGTGTGCTTTTTTCTTTCCAGCTGGACAGGAGTAAGTCATGGTAGGCACCTTCAGCTGAAGGCTGACATGAGTGATTGAGCAAGGGAAGCACTGATGAAGCGTTGACCCGTGTATGATACTCTGGTTCAACAGTTCTGTGTATATTGAACATGAAAACAAAAAGTAAGTGCGAGTGACTTTGTGAGTAAAGAGAGAAAATACATTAGGCTAGAGCAAGGCCCAAGGAATGGATGAGCTCACCTTGCACTCAAATTCAATCTTCTGGCTGAGGTAGATCAGCTCTTCCGTGCTTTTCATGCGCTGGACATTTTCATTGCAATCCTTGATGAGCTGCAGAGGAAAACAGATGTTCTGTGAGGTGGGAGCAGACCTTCCTGGTGGGATCAGTACTGCTCCCAGGAGCCCCTGAAAAGTCAGTGTAAGTGACAAATCCTTAGGCATCCTCATGCAAAAAAAAATTTTCCAGGCAAGCATACTAAACTTCTCCATACCTACAATGATCATCCATCTTTAAGATATTCTCTAGATGAAGTCTCTGTGGTAAGTAATTTTTTAATTTTGGGATACTGGAAGGGATACTGGAGACATGCCAGGTGACAGAGGCTGAATTGCTGGTTATTTGGAAGCAGCTCTTATTCACTGCTCCACTGTAAACACAAGAGGCTGATTAGATAAACGTCAGCCCCAATTTTCCACAACTCAAAGCTTGTTGCCAGCATCTGTGAGGACAGGTCACAGTGAAACAGAGGTACTTCAGCCTGTAAAAACTCCCTACATAGCTGCCTGAGGTGATGCAGGGCAGCTGCGTTGCAGTGTCACTGAGATAATGCTAGCCTGAACACAGCTGGATCTAAGGACTTCAGTGTACGACATCTTGCCCACCCACCTCAGACTGCAGTGTTTTGGGATCTGTGCAGCAGACAGACGGAATCCTAAGAGTTTTAAGGAGGTGTGCATTATGTTGAACTGGTCTTCAAGCAGAGAATAGGGGAGGGATTGTAAGGTAGAGAGTGACACTCTAATAAGGTCAAATGATCGCTACACAAAGCAGGAGCTAGCTAGGAACAAGTCTAGCTTATGCTCCTGTACAAATTCCAGATAACAAGTTGTCCCAGAAGACTTTAAATCTTGCCTCTGTAATAAACAGTACAGAGGAAGGGATGCAGAGTAACGTCTTGCCAATATTTTTAGCAATATTTTCTTGTGGGGCCTGGGGTAGTAGTTGATCACTAATTAGAGACAAAGGTAAGGAACACAAAGGGGGAACGTTGGTTAGAAGACTGCAAAGAGCAAGTCCTGAAAAAAGTAGTTCCATATCATTGGTGCAGGTTCAGTCACATCCCAGCTGGCTCCTGCTTCAGTGCTTTCTGCTCACAGCTACCACTGCACATGCAGGAGAGTCACATGAACACACTGATGTGGTACTGGTGAGGATCAATGATGTGGGCCCTCGACAAGTGTGAGGATCAATAAAAAGGAGAGAGCCACTAAGGTGCCCTGCAGCTGTGTGATACAGCACGGCCGTGGCCATGGAGAATCACAGAATATCCTGAGTTGGAAGGGACCCACGAGGATCATTGAGTCCAACTCCCAACTCCACACAGGGCAACATAAAAGTTAAACCATGTATCTGAGAGTGTGTCCAAACGCTTCTGGAACACCATCAGGCTTGGGAGCCATGACCACTTCCTGGGGAGCTCGTTCAGTGCTCAACCACCCTCTCAGTGAAGAACTTTTTCCCAACATCCAATCTGAACTTGCCCTGATGAAGCTTTAAACCATTCCCTCGCAGCTTGTCACCAGACAGCAGAGAGAAGAGCACCACCCCCTCTGCTCTCCCTTATGAGGAAGTTCTAGACAGCAACGAGGTCACTTGTCAGTCTCCTCTGAGATGAACAAACCTAGTATCCTCAGGCACTCCTCATAAATCACAGCCTCTAGTCTTTTCATCATCTTTTTTTGCCATCCTTTGGACACATTCTCATATTCTCACATCCTTTTTATACTGTGGAGCCCAAAACTGCACACAGTACTCGAGGTGAAAACACACCAATGCTGAGTACAGTGGGACAATCACTTCTTTCAGCCGATTAGCTATGCTGTGCTTAATGCACCCCAGGATACAGTCAGTCCTTTTGGCTGCCAGGGCACATTGGTGACTCATACTGAACTTACCATCAATCAAAGCCCTCAGATCCCTTTCTGCAGGGCTGCAAGATGGGTTGACAGCCTTACCTTTTCAAGTGCATCATAGGCCTGTGTTGCTTGCACTTCTTCCTCAGACCCCGGCCGAGTTCTCTTCAGGATATTCTGCACGAGAGATGTTTTTTCACAATGCAGACAGGGAAAGCTGGACATAAGTATATGGGAGGGGTAGGAGAAACAAGGAGACACCAAGATGCCAGCCTCGAGGGTGAGTGAAGCAGTGGTAGGTGATGAGATGTTGAGATAACAAGGCCAGAAATTTGAGGTATCAGCAGAATGTGACTGATAAGCTGCATTGAACAGGGCATCCCTGAAAATCTGATCGTATTAAGTATCATGTACAAGTTACTTAGCATAGGATTCAAGCAAAAAAAGCTCAAATAATAATAAAAAAATAATAGAAAGAGCTCAAATTAATTAAGAGCTCAAAATTAATTAATTGGGACCTCCTGGTTCCCTGTCTGGAATGCTCCTATTGGACATCATTGCAGGCAGAGAGTAGAGACAGGCTGCCTTCCCAAGGGCAGGCAAGGAACCCTTGCTTTGTTTTCCCAGCAGAAAGCCAAAAAAGTTCAATAAAATGTAAACCAACATGTTCTGGGAAGACTCCATAAATTATTTACTGGAGTACAAATGAAGTAGTGTTGCAATAAATCCCTAACCAGGATACAAACTGCACTGCCTCACCGAGGCCATCATATCCAATTCATGGTGCTGGTCTAATGCCCAGCAGGCATTTGCACGATGACAAACGGGTTTGGCTTTTGCAAAGGCCCATTCACAATCTATGCAACAGAGTGGCTTTAGAGCATCTTACTAAACCTGTCACAGAGGAAACACAAAGGGCTGTACGCAGTCCTTCCACCCAGTGCTTGGAGCTAGTTCATATTTACGTGACTTTCGGACTCAAAGAAGGGTCAGCTTGAGAGAAAACTGTAGGAAAGCAGAGAATCAACACAGTTACCTGTAGGAGGAGTTTGAGTCGAGTGATGCGCTGGAAAGGGAGGATGAGGAAGGATTTAAGTGAGAGGCGCTGGCATACTGGATCACTTTCCAGTCTCTCTAGGACTTGCTGGAACCCTGCATTTCCATTTCTGTGGGAGTGGTAAAGAAAGAAGACATGCAGGCATCAGAGCAAACAAATAGTTTTCCTAGTATCGGATTTCAGGGAGTGCTGGGGCACTCCCAGCAGTCAGGTTTTATCCCTGGGGCAAGAACTGTCAAGAAACTGTGCCACTCTGCTGAGGAAGAGTAAGTATGGGTTTCTAACAGCTATAGAAGGACAGCAGTACTACTCTTATCCTGTCTTTCCTCTTTCTGCCACAGCCCTCTGGAATAAAATCCAGAAGTAACATCTACATTTCGATTCCCCCCCCCTATCAATAAGGGCACCTTTCACAGAGACAGTGGTGGTTTGTATTCTTTCCTTACACTGAATGGTCCAGCTCCAGGGTTTGGAAACAGCTGCTTCCCCTCTCTTGCTACTCCCAGAAGGACCTGCTTCCCCCTCCAATATCTCTTTCATCTTCTTAGACACAAACACTGACATCCAGTTTTCCAAGTTGAGCAGTAGCAGATAAAAGGCTAATAGTATGAGAGTAGCACTGGCCACCAGAAAAGCCAATCCCATATCCTTGAAGAGATGGGGAAAAAGGTTGTAGGCCCAGTAGACATCACCCTAGACAACATCCTGGAGGACTTTTCTGTGTGGAACTGAGCCTTCCCTGAAGCAAATCAATGGAGAGACCAGATCTCTCCCAGTCAGCAGCACCCAGAGACATTGCCTGAATAGCCTGTTGGTAAGTGTCTACTGGAATCACAGTAGCTTCACTGGAATTAGGTTGTTACGAAGGGAAGCAGTGTAGAAGTGGCAAGGAAACCTTGCTCAGGAATAGGCCTGTTCCTAAGCAATGTCTGGTTGTGCCACTGGGTACAGAAAAGGAGGGCAAGAGATATTCCACCCCACCATCCAAAGCAAGAGAGGCTGACGGTGTTCTCTGGCCCCAGGATTTTCAATCTGTTTTAAAGACTCCTGGATAACCAGTTTAAGCTTACTGACAGCAGCCATATTTTTCTTAATTACAGAATCACAGAATGGTTGAGGTTGGAAGTGTCATTTGAAATTGTCACTTTTCAGTTCTTAGTCTGAAAACAACAGACTGAAAGCCACTACTCAGGACAGTGATTTTTGCTCTCTTTGGTGGAGAGTAGACAGAGAGAATAGCCTGCAATACTATCAGATATTAATTATTCCTTCCCTTTCAAACACCAAGTGAGAGTAGACTGCAGTAGCTCTGTCCTGTTGTTCTAAATGTCATTGAATTGAAGGTTCCTGCCTGTTCTTCTGGGAGTGTAGTGTGCGCACTGGCCAAAAGCCTCTACCTGCTACATTCCCCACCATTTGAAAGAGTGAATATTGGAGATGCACCAAGGAAACAAGAGAGGTGAAGGCTGCAACAAATGAAAACACTTACAGTAACCGCTGAAAGGTTTGCTCCTGGTATGTCTGGTTTGTCACATATGGTAGATACACCCTGCGGAACTCCGGGGCATGTTTCAGAGCCACATCACACACGTGGAAGGTGAACATGTCCTCCTCAAATTTCTCTTCCAAGTCAAAGAGGAAACTGCAGCACATGGTTGCGGTGCCATAAAAGGAGAGGGGAATACCAAAGTCATTTAGTAAAGCAGGAGCATCCTCAGTCCTCTAAAATCCTGACAGCACACATATAGAATCATAGAATCATTATGGTTGGAAGGGACCTCCAGGGTCATCAAGTCCAACCTTTATCCCATCATATTCCTAACCATTAGACCATGGCCTCAAGTGCCTCATCAACCCGTTTTTTGAACACCCCCAGGGACGGTGACTCCACCACCTCCCTGGGCAGCCCATTCCAGTGCCCGACCACCTTCTCAGTAAAGAACTTCTTCCTAATATCCAACCTAAACTTCCCCTGATGGAACTTGAGGCCATTTCCTCTGTCTGTACAATGACAATTTAGGGCTAGATATCAGCAAGGAAGGAGCAGAGGCAAAAGACTTCTGTTCTTGAGAGGGCACACGTTCTAAAGGCATGGTCAGGAAACAACTGAAAATTAAGACATCACCAGAATAACCCCACTAGTAGAAATGGAAAAGGTAGCAGCAAACCTTACTAGCTTAGTGAGATCTGTAGCCAAGCCTTGCAGGAGAAAAGCAGGACAGAATCCTACAATATACGGGATTCTTTGCATGTGGGGTCATGTCTACATTTTATGACTTATGCTTAATTGATTCACGTTAGGTTCTGTCAAGTGATGGCTGTAACTTACTTTTTTTTCTATATTTTTTTTTTGGTCAAGGCTCGAGCAGCTGCTTCTTTTGTCTTGTATTTGGCAGGAGCTACATTTGGTTTGGGCAGAGGTCTAGTTAGTCAAGCGTAGTTGTAGTGGAAGCCAATATGGCATGGCTACAGTAGCATTTTAGAACATTTTGATCTCCTACAAGATTATTGATGAGAATGATGGGCTGTGTCTGTGCCTCTGTGTGTGTGCCAGGGGTGTTAGTTCTGGGAGCAAAGGGCCTTATCTCACCTGGCACTGACATCACGTACATCGTGAAGGCGGGAGAAAAGCCACTGCCGCTCTTGGTTGGTGAGCATTGCCTGGAGCTCCGCTGAGCGCTGGAAGTGATCCACTGCCACGTTCAAACTGCGCAGGTAGGAAGCCTCAGACATTATCAACTCAAACTTGGCCTTGGGAGACGGAAGAACGGAGCACAGCATCAGTAGACCAGGCAAGTCTGTGAGGAGTCTTACGGAGAGGAGGCAGGGGCAAAGCAAGGAAACTTCCCAGTACATGATGTACGCAGCACGTAATTACACAAGAGAGGCCTTAGGGGCAAGGGGCAAACATGCCATTATATATAGTGTTTCCTTCTTTAGAAGGCAGGCTTGTGGTATGACTTGAAAGAATAATAGCTACCTGCTCTCATTTTATTTTTTATTCCCCCTCAACTCCACTTTCACTAGATTCCGTTTCACACGCTCTCATGAATTCCCCATCTGCATAACCCACATTTTTCTCCTTCCTCTTGTGTCCCATGCTGTTGTTTTCTCCTGTTTCTCTGCCTCCCCTCCCATCCACTTTTCAGTTGCTCTCATGTTCCTTACCCAGTTTCTCTGTGCACCATTTTACCAAACCACACATCCTCCCGTTTCCTGCCAACCCTGCAGCTCCCAGAGGTCAGTGTGGTAAACTCACACTCTACCACAGGAACTACAATTCTCTGTGGCTGTGTTAGCATTTCCCATCAGCTTATGTGTGGGAGAATGCTGGAATTCTTCTACTTTTATATTCTCTTTTTCATTGAACGTGCTCAAAATTCCTTGTTTTCTCTCATTCCAATTTCCCCGTGTCTGCTTTCATGAAGTTACCGATATGCTCCACAGTCTGTCCTTCAGTGCTTCTTTTCTCTACAATTCTGAACTTCACCACTGTACTACTTCACAAGCACTGGTACCACATCCCCATACTGCTTACAAGGGTAGATGTGACCTCTGCATTCAACCACCTGCACTCCCACATCAGATGTTTTTGCTCTCCACTTTAACCACCCTTCTGGGGACTTTCTTGACTACAGACCACACATCTACTTTGTTACATGTGTCCATTACCTCTTGCAGCTTCTGCTCGTCACGGGACATATTGAGTAGCATTCTGCTGCCCCGTATCATGGGGATGTCCTGCCAGAGGGATGCGTTAGATGAGACTGACAGACGTTGCAAATACGAGTCCTGGGGAGACAGCACTTTCCTCCGTAGCCTTGGGGAGCTTGGGAAACTCGACTCTAAATCCTCAGTGAAAGAATCCACTCTCTTCTGGCTTTGAATGGCCTTGTTCAGAACCACATCGCTGTACTCCTGATACAGCAATCTTGCTGTGAAGAGAGGCATATACAGTTACACTTTTTACAGCAGCTACTCAACCTCTGCTTCAATCTGGAGAGAACCCTGTTCCTGTCTCAGATTAGGATAATGGAATACATTAGACCACGTGCACCTGCTATAGGCAAAGCTCACCAGCTGCCTGAGTGTACTGCAGGACTCTGGCTTCATTGCCTCCACTTAACACCACTCTCTAATGGCCCTTCCTTCTTACCATGTGGCAGAAACCCCTCTGCTTTGTGCTCACCGCAAGGGTGAGAGATGATGGAAGAGAGGGGTCTGCCATAGCCCTTCAGGCAGAAGGTACTTACAGGAGTTGATCAATTTGGAGTGCCGGCGTTTGAAGTTCTCCACTGCATCTGCAGGTTTCTTCTCTCTGTCAGGAAATAAGGATTTAGAAACAAAGAGTGAAAGAAGGGCACAGTGCCAGAGATAGCTTATCCAAGTCTTAGTAACAGATGTGGCACAGCAAGGACCTCTCTTTCCAACAAGCTCAAGCTCTACATGCTTTAATTCACAAAGAACAAAGTTTGACTTGATGGAAACACTGTCCTCTAAAGGGACAGAAATATTTTGTTGCAACAGGGTCTTCTCTCAAAGGACATGGACTGAAACACAGACCTAGGTTATTTTATCATAGTTTTCTAGTTCTTGTCATCATCTCTGGTCCCTCTAGGAACAATGGAGGGCATCAGGTGTCTGTGCTACACAGGGATGGGGGCAAATTCTAAGGGGCCTTTGGGAGACTTACCTCAATATAACTGTTTCTGAACTGACTGGTGGTTCCCTGTGTGCCTTGTGAGCTTCTTCCTCTGAAGGTACAGAAGGGATTTCTGCATGTAAGACAATTAAAAAGTAAACACATCAGTCAGACCTTAGAGCCAAGCTACGATCCTCATGATACACAGATACCACTTACCTATACTGCACCTAAGTGGTGTGGTGCTCTTTGGTTGGAGTACAGGTGCCCTCCTCACCTTTATTTCTCGGTCAGAAACTTTCTGGTTTTAATAATTCTTGACATTACTGACACTTTACATCTGTCACTTAGTCACAGTCACTTTCCATATCAAGAACAAGGCCAACACTTTCAGAGATGACAGTGTCTCTAAAGCTTCCATCTCCAGTTGCCCAAGCAAAGACACTGCCTTATGGGCTCTATTTGGTGCTGCCTTTCCCCTTTCAGCATCTTGGGCCAGGCATCAGAGGATCAATGGACCCAAAGTCAGTAGTCACATCTGAAAGTCTTTTGTGGATGCCGAGCCTCAAAAACTCAGTGACTTCTGGGGCAGAAATGCTGGACATCTAACAGTGACTCCTGTGAAGAGTCTTAGAAAGGATGCGGTCTGAGGATAAAAACTGAAATCCAGTTCTCACACTGATGTGCTATGTGAGCAACCACAAACTTCTGTTTGAGTCAGCTTCTGTTTACGTAAAACGGAGAAAGTGTGGATTTTTCTTTTTTGTGAGGAGTTTAATTAAATCAGGTGTAAAATTGTATGCAGGTATGTATGTGTATATATATATAATATAAAGCGCACATATAAAACTCATTAGAATCAGGAGGAAGTGAGGCCAAAGACTGAGCTGCAAGTATGGGTCAGGAGAAAGACAGTACACTGTTACCTTGAGTGTTTCAGAATTTAGAATCAAGAATTTTCAGGTCAAATACAGGAACACATTTTGATTCAAGTGCGGCCAAGCCATTTACACCCCTCAACATTCCCCTCCTTTTCCTCTGTGCCAAAAATCCAGCATGTTTGTGGAGCTTGGAAAATAAACTAAATCAGAGCTGAGAAGAAGCAAATATGTTTCAAGGTCGTGCAAGGTATAATAAAGAACAGACGTGCATTTTGACAGTCAGTGCTGCCTGAATGAGCTGCATTACTGCAGATGCATTCGTGACATCAGTGATTTGGCTTCTACGCAAGCTGGGACCTTGGATTTGACAAATTTGCATTCTTATCTGAGATCTCAAACCCCACGTTCTCAGGAAGATCATCTCTTTCAGAAGGTCAAGTTGGAACCTAAGTGTGTCAGTTGCAAAATAAAGGGAGGTAGCAAATAAACAACGAACTAAAACATGCCTTAACAGATACAGGCTACTTAGGGTGTGTGCATGGATCCTCCTTGCTGCTTGGAAACCAGCTGCTACTGGAGTGCAGCAAAACGCAGCAGCCGTGTGATGGCAGCAGAGATGATGAGCAGAAGCTCTGAACTGAGCCCAACCAGGAGCTCATTTGGGCAGGTAGGCCAAAATGGCCCGTGTCACCGAGTAAGGGGGACAGATCATTGAACATGGAGAAAGGACAAGAAGAGGAACTGGATGCAAAGTTGAGGAGTGAAGGTTCCGTGAAGCGAGATAAGCTCTCTGTTGCAGGCGTCAGCATGAAATGAGGGACCAAGCCCCAGAGCGCAGCCCTACTCAATCACAGAATCATAGAATCATTTTGGTAGGAATTAAGATCATTGAGTCCAACTGTTAACATAAGTCTATCAAATCCAGTGCTAAACCATGTCCCTAAGCACCACATCTACACGTCCTTTAAGCACCTCTAGGAAGGGTGACTCAACCAGCTCTCTGGGCAGCCTGTGCCAGTGTTTGATAACCCTTTCAGCGAAGAAGTTTCTTCTAATATCCAACCTAAACCTCCCCTGGCACAACTTGAGGCCATTTCCTCTCATCCTATCTCATGAGAAAAAGCAGAATGCACTGGTTACAGGGCAGCAGAGAGGAGCTAGGGGAGAGCTGGAAGCGGGGAGCTTGGGCCAGGACAGCAAGGGGACTGCAGGGCTGAAGTGAGGAGGATTACCAGAAAGGCACGAGAGCACTGCCAATGGCTCTCTATCACATTGCCTATTTCATTTAATCTTACATTTTTAGCATCTGCAGTATGTTTGGTAGGGGAAGGAGGGGGGAGAAACTGAGGAAAGGACTCACCCTGCAAGATCTCTGGTGGTACCGACGTCCTCTTCAGGCCCTGACGGTGCCAGTCCTTGCTTTTCACTCGGCGTTTAATTGTGTTGTCTTGACTGGCTGCTGGCTCCTGTGCAACCACCCCAATCGTTTTTTTGTCTGGCCAACTAGAGGATTTTTCCAAGGGCATATGTTTGGGGATGTCCTCCTTTGGCTGAGCCACCAAGTGGTGATGATCTCCTCCTTCCAGCCTTTGCTTGACCCTCCTCTCTGCTTCCGTTTTCTCTGTGATTGCCAACGGAGCTTGCATGTTCTTTGTGTCCACACCAAAGATGCCTACCTGTCGCTCCCACTGAAGCTCTCCTGAGACCTCCTCTTCTTGGCAGGTCGTTCTGGTGGTTGGTGGTGATGGAGGGCTGAGCTGGAGGAAGTGGATTGGATTGGTGAATGCTAGCATTGGAAGTGGCTGTGCAGAGTCTCTGCTCTTGGAGTCTGTAGATGTTATCAGGCCTTCAAGTGAGGGCCAAGGAGGGTGATCAGGTGAGGATTTTCCACTCTGTATAGCCACGTGCTGGTCTGCTGTTTCAGGGCTGGTGTCAAAGCAGCCAGCCAACACTTCATTTCCAACAGCAGAAAAGCTTTTGGCCAACAAACTGACCCCTGAGTCATCAGAAGTCTCAGTATCGTGGGTACCCGGGTCACCGACATCCCACTCGCTGGTTCCTGGAACAAGGTCATCTTTCTCTGCTACACCTCCATCAGAAGCAGAGGCCAAAGTGTTGGAATCAGACCCAGAGGCAGCAGCCCGGAGGGGACGGCTCACAGTATGGTCAATGGCTGGTAACTTATTATTGTCCGTACCACAGTTGAGTTGTGGCCTGGAGTGGGGCACAGGAGCCAGTGGCTGGCAACTTCCGAGGGCTGGAGGTTGGCCAAGGTGATTTGCATTAAGTGCAGCGGCCTGAGCTTGACTGGGGCTTTGGACATGGGAAGGAGGATGAGGAAGCTGTTTGGCAGTAGGCTCAGACACCAGAGGTAGGCTTGAGTGGGACACGGGGGACAGAGATTGTTCTTGCGGATTCCCAGCAAGGACCGCATCTTCTTCAGAGGGCCAAATCAGGGTGCTCAGGACGCTGGAGATTCTGGATCCAGGCTCTTTTTGGTTTAAACTGCAGTCAGGCTGATCAAGTAAAGGCACTTGTTGTGCTTCGTGATCCACATTTGCTCCTGTTTCTTTTCCTTGGATAATGGCACTTTTTTCTGGGGGGGTTTGTTGAACTGTCTCTGGGCGGTTCAGGGGAGTGGAAGTCCTGCCTGGTGTTTGGGGTGGTTCCAGAGTCCCCGCTATGATAGCCACAGTCCTCCTATCCTCGGGAAGGCTCCCCTCTAGAGGAAGACAGCCCATGTGTATTACAGAAAAAGAAGACGAGCCACTAAGGTCTTCGTGAAAGCCTTCCTCAGAAATAAGGAGTTCATGGAAAGCGTTGGTCTGCCCTGGATCAGTACTTACAACAGCAGTTTCCCCTGATGCTGGATCTTGCACTTGTACAGAAGCAGCTTGGTTGGCTGGCTTCTCTAGAGAGACCAGCTGTTTGTTCAGGTTGGCATCAGGACAGTCCCTAGGGGTCACAGAGGCTGTTCCACTAGCACACTCTTGATGTGGGCCAGACGTTGAAGCCACAGAGGTGAGCTCTGAGCGTGAAGCTGGAGTGAAGACCTGAAGCTCATCTTTTCTCAAATTTTCTGTAATGGGATGAGGAGCTATGGGATCAAGTGGCTCCAAGTTCTTGGTACCAAGGGAAGAGTATGCTGGAACAGAAGCTTCTTGGTTCTCTGTGCTAGAAGGTGCTGCCACTTCTCCATGGAGCGATGCATCCGTTTTATCAAGCCTCTGGGCAGCATTTCCATGGCCATGAGGATGCTCATCCTCCCCTCCTAGTTTTGTCCTGTCATCCCAGTCAGCTTCTCCGATATCCTGACCACCGATAGAAAAGCGGCCAGAGTCTTCTAAGTCTTCTGCCTGGTCAGGGACGTGGCATGTGTGTGGAGGTGCCACTGGAGTTTCACCCACTGGATTCAGGTTATTTGAGGATAGAGGGCTGATAGTAGGTGGCTGAAATGCAGCTTCTGTGACGTGAGATTTCAGCCGTACGTCCTCGCTAGGATGCTGATCCATGGAGATGTGTTCCCCAGGAAGAAACACCAATCCTGTTTGCTCAGCCATAAACACATCCTCCAAACCACACAAGTCCACATTATGCCTGGAAACAGAAGATACCTCCGATCCAAAAGCTGATGATAGAGCCTCTGGTTTGAGTTCTTCTCTCTGCAGTTGTTCCTGCTCATTTTGTTCCTTGTTTTTCTGATCTTTGGGCTCCAAAGATTTTCCTTCTTTTGGCAGATTCTGCTCTTTGCATGCTTTCTGCTCCTCTTCCTGCTGAAGTTCAGACACTGCCTTCTCCTGTGCTGGTTCTTTATGCTGTGAAATATTCACTTCTTTAATTTTTTTAGCAGTATCCTTTACTTGGAAGGCACTCACTGCTGGAGAAACAGGTCTGCCCTCTGTTTTTCTGTGATCATCTTCAAGATGAAGGTATTTGGAAGTGGATGAGTTTTCTTCAGGAACCATTACTGCTCCCTGGTCTTTGACCATGCTGCTATTCCTTGTTTCACCAGCTGAGATGTTTCCTTCTGCTTTTAGTGAAATTATTTGGCTGTCATCTGTTAAGGTGGAAGACAGCTGATGGAAAGATGAAGATTCTTTATTCTCTTCCGAACCCGGGCGTGCTCTTATGCTTTCCATAGCATCTTCAGAAGTGTAAGGTTTAGCCATGTCCTCTACTGCTTCCTCTGAGGTAGGTTGCTCTTCAGTTGCTGGTGCCACTTTTTTCCTGCTTTGCTTCTGCTCTGCACCAGTATCAACCTCCTGCAAAGAATCCGTGGAGATCTTATCCAGAAACGGCTCAGCCTTATAATGTCCCTCTGAAACAGTTTTACATACCAAGAAGCATTTAGGTGTCTCTCTCTGTGAGGAAGTCGTTTCAGCCAAAGGAGATTTCGGATGTGGGGCCTGAGGGTCTGAGCCATGAAAAGTCAGTTCTGCCTGGCACTGAGGAAACTCAGTGCTGAGGTCCACAGCCTGCAGGATGGTGTTGCCCAGGGCTGGCCCATCCTGGACTGTGCTTAGAGAGGAAGAGTCCTGGTTGCTTTCCAGGTCAACCAGCTCTATTTGCTTAAGCTTCAGAGAACAATCCAGTCCACCCTCTTCTAAAAGCATTTCTCCTTCCAACTCTGAGAAGCCCTTTTGAGGCTCTGCATCACCTTGCTCTTCTTCCAGTCCTACTGGCACTTTTTGTACAGAGGGTCTGCCCAGCATCTCTGCTGCTTTCCCTGGAGCAGAAAGGCAGTCCTCAGGAGTGCTGAGCTCTGCTCCCTTTGCAGAATCAGACAGGCTGGTGCTCATTTCAGCTGATATGTGAGGGGCATGATGCTCTCTTTCAACTGCTGCAGAATCCCGAGCTTCTCCAGTGGTGCTGCTGGCTTCTGCGGGAGTGGTACCTCCCTCACTGGTTTCTTCAGACTCCATCAGTGACACATCCTGCTAAAGAAAAACACATTTTTCTGTTACTATTACAGAGTGATGTGGTGGATCTAATTGGCTCAAGAGACTTGTAAAAACAGGTACTAATGCAGCCGAGGGAAAAAACAAAAATACATACTTAGTGGGTGATAAGAGTTGGGAAACAAATACCAAGACTGAGAGTAGGCAAACACCCGTTGTAAGCTTGCAGTGAGAGAGTAATGCCAAAATAAAACTACTAGTGGCTTTTTAGTCTTATGTGCAAATCCAGAAAATGAGTTTGGTGAAAGAGCAGAGATGCTGATCTCTCTTTAACAGCTGCAGCGCAACTCATGAAAGGTGTTGGCCGTGGCTAGCTATCTCAAACACAAAATGGGAGGCATTCAGAGAACAACAACAAAAATCATCTAAATCTCCATTAATTTCTGTGGGGCATGGTGAACAAATACTCATGACCTCTTCTAGTGGCTAGTTGAGTGTTAAAGATCTTTTTGATTTCAACACAGAAAGGCCTGTACTTTGGAGCTGATGGCTCTCTTCACAGATCTCTGTGTACTTATGTGCAACACCAGGCCTTACTGCAGTTCCTTGCAGGAATTGATTAACAAGACATAGGAATGTAAGAATTTGATTAACAGATAACTAGGACATGACACAAGACATGAGATGTTTGAAGACTGTAAACCACATGGGTTGAAAGCAGTTCCTCTGGTGAGTGCGGACCTATCTACCAACTACAAAGAGAAACTATATCATCATTTAGTCTAGGGAAGGGGGAAAAAAAAAAGTCATCTCAGGATTGTTGGACAGTTTCCCAAAGGATATAGTGGAATTTCCCATCCATTACTGCATTTGAAGTTCAGACATGACAAAGCACTAGGGAATGCACATTTGGGAAATGCCTGTGAAAAGGATGGCAGAATTTGAGTCACTGCTTTTCTCCTTCTGGCTTCTACCTCTCCCATGACCCACAAGACACGAGAAAGAGACAAACCTTAGTGGCTACCCTCCCTTCTCTTCTGCCTTTGGGGCACTCTTTCCAGTGTTCCAGCCTGTCTTCTCTATTCCCTATCCCCTGCTTATCAGAAATGCCTTATAAATCGTTGCTTTGAGCTGCTTCACATCCGCTGGGTACCCTTGCAGCCATATCAGACCTTGTAATTTAGCCCTAGAGGATCTGCCACAGTCAAGACTTCCCCCTCAATAAAGCTTCAGCCTTCTCCTCCTCCATCCTATCTTACATTTATTATAAATAAATAAATAAATAAATAAATAAATAAATAACCTTTTCTTGCTTAAAACAGACAACCAAATCTACACGCTTTTTCTTTCTCTGGCATCCCCAATTTCCCTACAATCTTAAGAACAGCATTTTTTCCAGAGTTTCAACTGCTGTTGGGGGGTGCGTGTGACAATCTCAGCTTGGGAGACTCACAGAGGAAGAAAAGTCTCTGCATGGGAAGAGAAATCTTTGAGATCAGTGGTGATTTCTTTGTGCCAGAGTGGCTCTACAGTCACAAGTAACTTTTTCTGATCCCACACAGAAAGTGAAAGCAGTAAGGGCATGATTATATCTGGACTAATTGTCTCAGTTAACTCCATGACCAGGGCATGCCTGACCTGAGAGCTGGTTTAGCTTTTATTTTCCCTTACATCAAGTGAAACAGAACACCTGCTCTGAAAGCAATGAGCCCATGGAGTTAGAACAGAAGTGTTACAGACACCTCAATCATACGGATCATCATCATCTTACATTTTTTTTTTTTAAATGGGGAAAAAATTAGTTAATTAATTGAGTTAACTCACCAGGTAACTTTGTGCCTGTGTATTTTTCCCTCGTGCAATCTTTAATTTTTGTTGCTATTGAAAAAAATAATCTTTCTTACAAAACCAGGCCAAAACTGGGATCCTTCAGCAGTTTGAATTTTTCCTCCCAGGGTAGGGAGTAGTTGTAAAATAGTTAAAAGTTCAGCAAACACTGTTTCAAAGAGTTATGCTCATTCAGTTCCCATGGGGATTCTTGCACATCTTACTGATGCCACCTAATAGTAAACTACTTTGGTGCTGCTAAACCGTCCTTTGAAACGTGCACTTGAGAAGGTACAGAGCTGCCAGGAAGAAGCTCCAGCACAGAAAGAAGAGAGCTTGGCAGAGCAGGGTTGTAAACTTGCAAGCAGCCACCCTTTCCCAGGCAGGATCAACTTTACCCACGTTGTCCCCAATAGGTACATCTACCCCTCCTTTAATAAAGGTTCCATGATCACCTCAGGTCACTCCTGTGCTACACTACTTCTAGCTCTTCTGGATACCCAACTTGAGTCTCCCTGGCTACAGGACTGGAACAGTACTGCTTCTCACACCTAATACAGGCAGTTTTCAAGAGCAGGCTCCCCAGAAGCAGAGAGACCATTTAGGGAGACGAGTGGTCTTGCACGCAAGCTGATGGCTAAGGAAGGTTTATTACTACTACTGAGGTCTGAATAGCAACCTCCTCAAACACGAGCCCACACTGAGAGGAAGCAGAACTCCTGCTCATTGTGCTGTTACAGATGTACACAACACTGAATTTCCTCTTCTTAAGCTCAAAGACCCAGTTTCCACTTCCTTGGCTCTGCTGCGAGGGATTTGGACAGGTGAAAGGACAAGCTTAAAACTGCACTTGGAGCAGTTCCACAATGATACTGGGAGACAGGGCAGAGGGAGGTGCACAGCAGATCAACACTGGAAGCTGCCAAGTGAGATTTGTCTTATCCTATTACTGCCAGGTGTTTTGCACACCTCAGGGAAAGCAAGAGAGGAGCTTTGGGAAGCGAAGCAGGAGAAAGCACAGGCAAACTTCTGCAGAGACTTATGCATCTACTCAGGGAACCAGCTTGATGGCTGGTGCACTGCAGTGAGACACAGGTGTCTCTGCAATAAGGTTTTCATGGAGATGGGAGGGCAAATAATAAAACAAGACTGACCACACCTGTAGCCTTCACATAAAGAGGGGCTATGTACAAAAGCCCAGTAGTTACTGGAAGACATCGCCTGTGGAGCACTGCCGTGTATGCTCCCACTGCAGGTCAGCTTGGTCCTTCACCAGGAGGGCCCAGGAGACCCCCAGAGCTGGGCCAGCCAAGACAAACTTAGCATAAAAAAATAAATGAGCATTTGCAATAGGGCAAATAAGATGACAGACAAGCATAGAGGAGCCTATCTGCGACTGCCAGCTCCTAGCAGGCTACACAAACTCTCCCAGAAACCTCACTATTACCACTGCTGGGGCTCACTGGTCTTTCACACCTCCGTGGATCAGGTGTTGAGCTTGCAGTGACTCCCTCGTATGCTCTGACTGCTTGTCCAAAGAGGTGATCCGATGGCTTCTGTGGAGAGAAAGCCAGCCACGCTCTTGTCCCAAGAGGGCCTGGGAATCCACAACTTCAGCTCACCTACACTCAACTCATAGGCGACTCTGGGTGCACAAACTCGCTGGAAGTGTGAGAGCGTGCAGCTGGCCATGGGCCAGAGTGGAGACAAAGGGGCAACACTCAGCTGTACTGCAGGAGGGAGCACAGAGTTTGAGAGGGGAAGGGTGTGGGAGGCGGCCACAGAAGCAAAGCAGGGTAGGAGTGAGAGCACTGGTGAACAAAGCAATTCTTCCGATGGTGCACACATCCATCCAGAGCTTTCCCAGCTTACAAAAGGCAATGGGAATGTCATACTTCCCCCTCCAGTGTGGGTTAATTCACCTGGATGGAGATGACAAACACTTCTGGTTTTAAATAGAAAGTACCTCACCTTCCCTCCCCCCTCCTCTGACAAACAAGAAAGGAGCAATAACAAGTGCTATCAAGCACAGACAAGCCCTTCAGCTAGCCAGGAAATAAGGCAAAACAGAATTAAGTGAAGCCCCAAGATCCTCCTCCTCCAAAACCCGGGGAGTCCGTGCTCTCCGTGTGCCATCCTCACGCCCCGTGTGGTGCCGGGTGCCCCCGGCTGGCCCTGGCCCCCCCGGCAGGACAGGCCACGCTCCCCGTCCCGCTCCCCACGCCGCGGGCACCTGGGCAGCCCACACGCCCAGGCTGCTGCAACACCCTCCCAGCAGGGAAAGCCCTGCCCTGCCACGACGGGCTGGCCTGGCTGTCCTGCCACAGCTGCACGGGCAGCCAGAGCCGTGCCGCAGCCCACCGGGCCGTCACCCCGGGCACCAGGGGCTCCTCACCCTCTCCTCATTGGAACAGCCAGAGCTCCTGGCCGTGCTCTGGAACACCATCCACAATGACTCTGGAGTGCTGCGGACAAGGACATGGACTTTCTGATTAAACAGAGGCTTCCCCAAGCAATCCATTGCTTGGGCACATCCTCACTGGCACGGCCACAGCTTGGTGCAGAAACGCCAAAGCCAGCTTCATGTGCCGCAGGGCAGGCAGGAACGAGCCGTGTGGAGCTGTCACCCCCACCCCAAGGGGCAACAAGGCTGCCCCCAGCCCCTCCCGGCTATCGCAGCTCAGCTCATCCATCTCCGTGACACGCCAGTCGGATACACTTTAGAAGGAGCTGGGTTGGTGGAGGCTACCTCAGAGCCTGCCTCTTCCCACACAACATCCCCAGCTCAGCATGCAGAACTGCCACCAGGGTCACCCCTCTCCCGGGAGGCCACACCATCTCTCACTCCAGCGAGACACTCGGGAGAGGGGTCAGCACTCTCACACAGAGCCTGCCCCACTGCAAGCCTCCATCTCCATTTTGATACAGCTACTCGTGCCACGCTCAGCCCTGCTTTCCCAGCTGGATGTCCCCTCCGTGGGAGCACTGCCCACTACATGTATTCCTCTGCAAAGGAACAGCTGCTGATCTCCACGCACCACCCCTGGGCTGCTCTATCACTGCACAGCACCTCGAGAGAGGTGAAGGAGCGAGGTCAAAACTCTCCAGCTCAGGAAGAGATTACACAGGGCACTAGAGATAAGGATGAAGGAGAGAAATAATGTTACTTGGAGACAGCTTTGAGGTTTGGGAGAGCAGATGGAGCTTGCTGAAGGAAAGAAAATAAAGAATAAAAAAGGTAATCTCAAAAGGTATGCGCCAAAATAACAGAGTTTACTGCTGTGCTAAATGGTTTACATGCTGTTAGTATTCTGGGAACTAGGAGCTGCCTCAAGTGTTTTAGGCAGGGGTTAAAAAAACCAAACTTGTCAACCCGGTCTCCTGGAAAATGCACCTGAGCTGCTACTGAAGCTCAGCAGACCTCCTGGTCACCCCGGTGCAGACAGTTTGCCTGAGCTTTAACACTCCCAGTAGCATCTCACTAGCTTTCACTGATGGTACAACATATATTGAACCTAGTGAATCTCATGATTCACTACTTGAGAAAAATAAGGATAGCATTTGGAAACAAATGTATAAAAGGTAACAAAAGGAAAAAAGTAAGCACCAAAGAAACATCACTTTGGGTAGAACAAAATTTTGCCTTGGAAACTGCTACTGAACGTTTGCCAAACAGTGAGTAAAGACTGGATTGCACATTGCACTTCCCAGAGATGCAATAAGAATGACTCAGTCTCCAGATAAAACGGGGCTACCTGTGTATCAAAAACACCCAGTTCAATTTAAGCAGAGCTTAAGTTTCACATTCATAGGAGCACTGGATAAGCCTTGATAGTCTGCAGTCTTCTAGGAGCAAAGGAGAATGGTGTGCAGTTCTCACTGCTGTAGCTCAGTAGAAAGACTACTGACACTACTGGTGGGCAGGAGAACCCCCTCAGTGAAAGCAACACACAGAGTCCCGGCAAGCTGCTCCCTGCCGGTCTCTCTGCAAACTCTGGGAGAGATGACCAACAGAAACATCCAGGGCACAAAAGGAGGCAAGGACTTCCGAGATGTACACTGTGATTTTTCACACAGCTAGCAGCATGCTGTACACATTCCTAGACAGCAGGTTTGCTATAAACTAGAGGAGTTCCCAGTTTGTCATTAAACAGAGTGATTCAGGACCTAGCTGGGAGAGATCCTCCAGCCAGCAGCAGAAATTTCATCGTCTCTTCCTATGCTACAGGAACACGAGCCAGGATCCCATGCTGCTGTTTTTCAGTCTCAGATTAAAGAATGCTAATGTTTGCACCAAACCATTTTGACAGATGCAAATGCCATTAAAACATCAAAGGGCTTGGAAACACACTTGAAAGCTTGGCCTTGCCCAGACTGCACAGTGGAACCATTGCTGAGCACAGCTGTTGTCACGTTACCTGTGCCAGTCCTGAACACAGTTAAGCTACAGGCAGATAAGAATGAACAATATTCAGCAAATGGAACTGGGACAAACTGTCCTCCCCCACAGAAAGGGCCTCCAACGTTATCCTCTCTGATGTTCTTGGCAGACACGCAGCATAACCTCTTCCACAGCCAGATCAATTTCCACCTTGAAAACTGTAAGACTCCCTGCTGCCATTAGGGATAGCTGCCAGAGCCCCACAGGACAGAAGATACAAAGCTGGACCATTGTAGTGATATGAGGACGATACAGCAAAACATATCCTGCCATAAATACACTGGCAAAATGCTGCTTTTGTATCCACAGGTAGAGAGCATACCCTATGCAACCAGAGCAGCTCCTAAAATACCAACAAAACCACATTTGTACGTCATACCACGGGCAGGACAGCCATACCTGCAGCAGAAACCTTGTGTCTGGCTTCAGTATCACTAGTACCATCAGCTGGAGATAACATGAAAAAACTGTTGCTAACAGCATACCATGAGATGGCAACAACAACAACAAAAAAATAAGTCTTGGACACACGTGTCCTCATTTCGTGTTTTTAGAACATAATTTCAGCTTTAGCTCCCCACAGCATTTTTAATTACCTTATGACTCCAGTAATGAGATTTATAAAAAAACGTGAAAAAAATGTTTTGATACTTGTATCCTAATCAAATACACTTGGCAATATGGTAGCCATGGTACAGCTTTGTACTGAAAACTGCAGCTAAAGGGAAAAAAAAGTCCATCCAAAGGGATGCGTGGAGGGAAACAGATTTTGGTCCAAGCCTCCACTAACCCAGTTTCTCAGGGCACAAACCATTCTTTCTTGGAAATTTAATTAGTGTACTTAGATTGAAGAAGCTAACAAGTACAATGAGACGTGTTTGCTATTGGGAGCAAAAAGTATTAGATAAAAATAAAATGTTATAAGAAATGTAAATGTGGGAAAGCACCAGTGAGGACCCCTTCCCTCTCCCCGTGGAAAAATAGCTTCACACGCCCAAAGCCACAGGAATTGTGTGGGTGCTGAATAGGAAGGTACTAATGCAAACATGGAAAACTTGTTGTTACTCATGGGTGTAATGCCTGCCTGGCCAACTGGCATTGGTTTATTGTGCACATCACAATATTTTCTGTTTTTCACACAGTCCCACTTCCTAGAATCATGTGGTTATGTGAGAGTTTTGGTTTACAATTAAGAAAAATGCATGTCTGGCCTTTAAGGGGTGTGGAGAAGGCCTGGAAACCAAAGCATGGCTCAAAAATTAGACCCTGCTGTCAGGTTTGTCTGAATTTTTTAAGCCAAAATGTTAAGCTTTAACTTGTGAATAATGAGAACAAGGACAACTCCCCTTTCCCCCTCTGCCTGATTACTGTTTTTCAGCTGTTGGGATTGATGACACTGAACTTGTTGGCAGTATTTAGACCTGACCCAGTGAGCTACACAAGCTACCAGAAAATGAAAGACTGGCAGAGAAATACATCGTGGTATAACTGAGTTAACAATGAATAATCAAATTTCTCAGGCCCAATTCAGGTGTTTGCAGATATTCCGCAAAGTTCATCTGTTTATGGGCCAGTCCTAAAAAGACGTAGAGCTCCTTCAATTCCTTCTGCTGCTGCTGACTGTACAGACCACCCAACGCCACCTGCACTCAGGTCCTAATAAATTTTGATGAAGACTTGACGCGGTGCCCTGAAATCCAGAGCAGGTGAAGGGAACGCGCGTCCAGGTCGCTGCCGTCTGCTCCGATGCGCCAGCGCACACATGACCACACGTGAGCCAGCCTGGGGAGTTATCTAGCCAGCAAAACAACCCAGGAGCAGGATTACGTGAGCAGCCACAAAGGTGTGACATGAGAGGAAAAGAGATAAATAAGTAAGAGTTAAAATGGCAGCTCCCTGCAGTAGCTGTACAAGCCACAACAGCAATTGGGAGGAGTGGACAGGAACAAGAGGCTGGGCAACCAGCCAGCCAGCGGGAAAGCAGAAGCCTGGACTTAGACCTCCATTATGGTGAAACCACACCCAGGACCTCCAGCAAGTCCCTGACGTTCCAGCGTGGGATGTCTCGCCTCGTGTGACTGCCAAGAGCTTCAAACACAGGAACAGGTGCACCCTCACCAGCCCGCACCCAACACGAGCACCACACCAGGGAAGTTCTACACCTCTCGCCCTCTGCAAGTACCATGTTTGCTACCCTTCCAGGTCAGAAACAGCCACTGCGGGAAGCAGGGTCTTCTGATCAGATTTACAACCATTCCCAAAGGAGACATTATTTTAGAGTTTAAAGTTTTCTTGTCTCTTTATTGACACCAACTCTACCCTTCCCGTGAAGCCAAACACAGCTTTGTCTCCTCAGCAAAGGACTGGGTCTAAGAGGACATCGCGTGGCAACCAGCTCAACTCGAAGGAGCCAGTGCCCTGTGAGCAACTCTGAGAACAAGTCACAACATGAAGGAGATGCTAGGGAAAGCCCTGGAAACCTCCTCAAACCCTCTGCGAAGCGTAGCGTGGAAATATTCCAAATGGCAGTGGAGGGGGAAGACATTTTTGTGACCTTGTCTTTCAGAACAAGCAGTGAAAAGTTGTATAAATCAGGGTTTTAAATGGTGTAACTGATATACATCAATCTTAGAAAATGCTTTTTATAACAAGCTTCACCAATTACCATTACCTTATTTCAAAGTTTATAGTGGTAATTACAACACATAGATAATGTGGTTAAGATTCAGCATTAGTTCCTAATACTGTAATTAACACAGCATATTATAAACATAAAAAAAAAAAAAAGCAGAGCCATACAGGTACAACCTTTAAAAATATTTAAGAAATAGCACAGCTAGATCAGCAGTACTGATATTCTCTATTTCAGCAGCACCTCCTCTTATTTGTCAGTGGGAAAAAACGATGCTCACATACTGTCACAGGCAGTACAGCTCCCAGTCTGCATTACCTTAAAGCATAGATTTTGTACCAGCTCAGAAATATCACTAGCATTTCCATGGTGTACTAATCACAGTATTTTTCCCATTTTGATAATTAAATGAGTTTCAATGAATAAGGAACAATTACAGATATTTTAATCCTTCCTCCCTCCATTTTCATTTTTCCGCATATGAATGAGGGGGCAGAGTCTGCTTCCCACCACCACCCTTTGAGGTTGCCTAAAATAGTACTCCTTGATGGCTTCATGGCTCTTCAGACATTAGCTGAGCAATTAAAATCCTGAGATTGCCCTTTGGCAGTCTTTGAAGACATTGACTCTGACTCTTGACTGGCCTACGGCTTCCTTTTCCTCAACCCTGTGGCATGTAAAGCTCCCTCTCTCCTTCCCCTCCCAGGTCCCACCCTACCAGATGGAGATGCAGAGGAGTAAAATCAGGTCTGTGGGCCTTAAATTCAGCACAAGCTCATGACTTCAGTGTGCTGGTGAGAAATTGGAACAGGAGGCAATTTAACTCCTAACAGTCACCGTGACTAACAGCGCAATGCAGACCCGTAACAATTTCCTTTACCTCTTTTATGACAGCATCACAAAATAATGCAGCTCCTGATGAAGAATGCAAAGACCTCGGTACACTCTCATCCACCAACCTACTCAAGCAGGCATGCTATATCCTAATTGAAATCGTGCATAATTCAGCATGAGTGAGAAACTTCCCCCTGGGAAGCTATAGGCACCAGTTAAGTGAAATCCAAGACTCAGCTCGCTGTCTTTCCCATTACCTGCAACACACTTTGATCAGTGGGGCATAAACAAACACATAAACATCCCATTTCTCCCAAGTTCAATGAGATACAGCAGAGTTTCTCCAGTTCAGCATCATGTACAGCTCTCAGTCATGACTTCTGACACTGCTCTTCAAACTCACCTAAAGGAGGTTATCGGACTTGGCACATGGCAAAATGCTTTGCTGCACTTAAAAAAATCACTGCAGGCAACAGCGAAGGGTGCGACCTGGTATGATGGCTGCAGCTTGGGAAAGCTGAGAGCAACAGATGTGCTTGAAGGGGGAAGGATTGGGAGGGTACCAGGAAAGGGAGTCGGGGTGTCAGTGGACCGTGCCCGAGGTGGAGGGAAGAGTCAGAGCTCTCCTTCTTAGTTTTCTTCCCAAACGCCTTCCTGTGTGGAAAACGGGTCTTCAGCCTCACCTCTGCCAGACGGATGCCCCTGGGGAGCCTGGATTTCAGCACAACTGTTTGCTGGCTGGCACTGACCCCAGCACATTGCCCCTGCCTCGTGTGACAGCCTGCTGCTCAGCACACTGATGGACGGGCAGGGGCACAAAGTGACCAACCTCTGCAAGTCCCCAGCACAACAGGTCAGAAGAACTGCAAGTGAGGCAGAGAGCTGAGGATGAGGTGAGAAGACAAGGCAGGTCCCAACGCAGAGCAAGCTGGGGGAGAGGCCAAGGCAGCAGTCCTTGCCTAGGAAAGGCAGCACAGCAGGCGGATTTAACAGCCCGAGTCCAGCTACTGTTTTATGAGCAACAGCTCTGCCTTGGGCTCAGTGACAGGTCTGTATCTGGCTGCAGCTCACTGCCACGAGGCTGATGAAGTGAAGAACAGCAACACCTCTCAGTGTGACAAATCCACTCTGTCATGCTTGGCAGCACCTTAAACAGGAGGTATGACACAGATCACGGCAGATAGACTCCCAAGAAGCAATTGCATTAAAGAAAGTGTGATTACAGCTATACCCACAGCAGGAGATATCAGCACTACTGCTTTGGTCACACATGGGGAACACCCTGCACTCCAAACTTTTGGCTGTTCCTGCTCTACTGGCATTTACCCCAACAGAAGGTGATAAAGATGCACCCATGGGACTGCTGTTTCAAGTCTGCCTCTGCTAACAGCTATAGCTTACAAAGAGTTAAACACAGTTGGGATCACCTAGAGATTTCAAGCTAGTGGGTCCACAAGGATGACCATGAGTAACGTAATACAGGCTGAAATGGGAACATGTGCATTAGGACAGCAGGAGCTCTCTCTCCTTCAGTTCCCCACTATGGTCTTTCATCAAAAGAAGGATCTACAAGAAGCTTAGATTATAAGCAAGTTGGTTTTTTCCCCAAGGCAACCAAGAACCGTGCTTCATCCCCAGATCTCATCCAGCTGAATTGCCAATTCCTAATTCTGGCAGTTTCCAGCAGTTTCTGCCCGTCTGAGGGTCATCTGTGCAACTGAGGCAATACCAACGCCTCCTACCTCGCAGGCGTACTCCGAGGATTAGTCAGGGAGTGGCTGCTCAGCACACTGCATATGCAAAGCCCTGTTATAAACTCTGTATCTGATCGCAACCGTAAGCAAAGTCTTATTTAAGCAATCCCTCCACCAACAAAAATATATTGACTGCTCATTCTGTTCCTTCCTCCTGTGTATTTTGCCTCCAAGCTCCTCAGGATACAAAACATGCTACTAAGATATTTTCCTTTTGTGTTGCAGAGATACTTAGTACAAACAAAAGGCGTTTTTTTCACACCTAGTGTCCATAATCAGTTGTCTCAGCTCATTCTGGACCAGTATTACTCTGGTATCATACTTGTACTGTGGGGATCTCACTGCCCAGTCAATGAAAGCCCCTGCCCTATAGATATTCACAGTTGTCTGTTTCTCACCGTGCCCACATTCAGGCAAGACCCTCTCTGCAGTTCCATCAATTTTATGAGCTTCGGACACACAGCATCAAACATTTCTGGCTACCTCTAAGCACAAAACTGTATCTCTCTACCAAACTGTTCTGTAAAACCAGGTTGCTGGTTTTGCACAGGCTTACCTCAACACTTCTGTGTTTGGCTCCTGCATCTGTTAGTACTTTTTTTTTTTTTTAATGCACTTTGTTCACTTTTCCCTTGTCACAACCAAACTTTATACAGTGCCAGCTTTTAAATTAACTTTTCAAAGGCAACATGCTAGTAAAACATAATACATTTCAGGGCAGATTTGCTTTCATATTACCTTGCTGAACTTGAGATTTCTGCTTATGCCAGTTTTCATTGCACGTGCAACCCAGCACACCTCTTTTTTTCTTATTCCGTTCTTTTTAAAAGTCATTTTGCTATGACTAGCAGAGTCAGAGCCAATCCATTTCTACCCTTTTACACTCAGGTGCCTATTTTCATGCCTCATATCAGTATGACTAGACACTCAGCAGCTGAACAGGTAAAAGCAATGCTGCATAGAGAACAAAGGAAAAATGGCTCTGGTATGTCTGATAGCACCGACTGGGCAATCGTGATTTTTCTATACAAGCAATCACCATTTTAGGCTGCTTTTCATGGCCCTGACCCTCCCTTGTGACTGGTCAGAGCACACACTACAGTGACATGACTGGCAAGCCTGGCCTTGTTCTTCCAGGATAAGGCACAATCCATTGCTCCAGCACACGTCCAAATTGCTCATCTTCCTTTCTCTGCACCTCTCTGAAACGAAACAGCTCATTTTACTCACTGTGCAGGGGCAGGAAGATAAGGTGGCCTGCACGAGCAGTGTCAGATGAAGACTGCCTTCCCAGATGGCACAGGACACTGACTGGAATGAGCAGTGTTTGACCCTGTGCCTACAGGAACTCCTCACAGCTTCCCTCTCGATCCCCCCCATGCACGTTAAAAGAACATCCCCTTTTCCCAGCGGTGGCCAAGGATTCAGGAGAAAGTGATGGTGCAGTAAGGTATTTCCCATCCTTCAACACAGCACCAAATGGTGTTAAGAAGTTATTGGGCAATTAGAGGGGTCAACCCACCTCTCTCAATTACCTATGCATTTAGGAAAACACACCGTGACCCATAATTTGCTATAAAAATAGAAGTACTCCCACTTCTCTTTGCCTGTCTCCTCACAGCATCCTCTCTCTGCACCTCAAGGTCTGTCACAGCATAGTCTTGACAGGGGTGTGTGCTGTATTGCAGCCTTCTCAGTGCTACCCAGAGCATCCACTCCGAGTCTGTTCTTGTGTGCACCTGAAATACGCCTTTCCAGGAGACAACACCTTTCTGGGGAGGGGCTGAGATAGGAGAGAGAAGTGTACCATTTGAAAACCACTCCTAAGATCCATCAGCTAAACTGTACTCAGAACCATGCCTGAAATGTCTCCATGCACAAAGTGAGTTACAGAAAAAAAGAGATGCAGAGAGGCAGCAAACAGCGGAGGAGCTATTTGAGCCATCTGCCATACCAGCACTCAGGACCAAATCCCCACCATTCCAAATACTGTGCAGTGAGACACTGTCCCTGTCTCATAGGGCTGGTGGCATACTCAGAACACCTCCTGAAAATCCAGCAACAGAGGGGAAAGAGAGACACACCACACCTTCTCAGCTTCACTGCTATGCAACCTGACAGTCCTCACCTGTAAAAACAGACAGTGATCTCAGAGTACTTCAGAAAGGGGATTGACCCACATGCTGCTGCTAGACCACGTTTCATAGGTCTGGAGTTACCCTTGGACACCTGCCCTGTGGAATACCTACAGTAAAATTTCTGTGTCTAAACAGAAGCTCAGGTTTAATCCATGCCAAAAGGATTTTGCCTAGAGACCAGACCCACAAACGACACAGCTACAGCATCAGAGCTTTGCTAGGCTCTGGTGTGGCCATGGCATCCTTCCTTCTCCTGTGCAATGCAGTACACCAGCAAAGCCATACACTTACAGGTGTACTCTTACAAAGCTCCCACTACCACCACCCCCCCACAGGACAGGAATCTGATAAAGATGTAAGGGCCTTGTTAAGATTTATCCTATTCAAAGAATATTTGCAGGCACTTTTGATAGTCACACCTGTACGTTTTTGTGAGTGTAAAGTGCACCTACCATAAAGCTTATATATGCTTATTTTTTGTAGCTGCCCAGCAGCACTGTAGGCAAAGCATCTCCTCCCACTAGTGATGCATATGCCAGGTTAACACTGATCTGGGCATCTATTTTCATTATTGAGTGAGTATGCAGGTGCAGCCATTGCAGCCACCTCGCAGCAGCTGTGAACAACCACCACGTCCAACAGCTTGCAGGGCTGCCTGTAACCAGGCTCGGGCTCTGCGCCACACACTCCCCCATTATCTCAGGGCTTCTGCGATCCGAACGAATCGTGCCCTGATACATCCAGGATCCTAATGCCCTCTCCTCTAGAATTGTATTTGGGATCCTCGAACTCTACTGTTGGATCTGTCGATGAAGCAGCAGCCATCTCTCACCTCTCCTCCTCCAGTCACAGCCTGTGCAAGGCTGGGTCTGCTCACCAGCGTATGACTCTGCTCGGCCCACAGGGAGCACATACATGGGACCACCCATGGATCCCACTGAGCACCTCAGCCTGACCCAGGTGAGGATTTGGGAAGTTTTGTGTATGCTAACGGCAGGAACTCCAGTGCACTCGGATCACCCACAGGGCCGGGGGCAGTGGGTCTCACACACCAAGCACCTACGTGCAGCTCCATGTTCAATTTGAGACCACAAAGAGGTAGTTTGGTGTCTGAATGTCACACGCTTCTACGTGACTTACTGCAAATCAGAGACGTTCTCAGGGAGCTAATTCATGGCCAGCTCTGCTTTAATGCAGCATTGTCTGAGCAGCAGGTTTGCACGCTTCCTCCCACTTCAGTTTACTTCTTGTGCACTACTCAGTTACAGCTCCTACAGCTACTCCTCCTCCTCAGCCTCTTCTAGCACCAGAACACCCTCTATTTTGTATACATTTGCCTATGTGTGCCTATTTACATACGTACATTCATAAACACGTCTGGCTAATCACCTTAGCCCCCCTCCCTAAATCTTTCCCACTATCAAAACCAACAGCTCTCCCCTTGACCTTGCACTGAACTCGTACCAAAGGCATGGGAATTTCTTCTTTGACTTCATCCAGCCCTAATCCAGCCCCCGAAGCGCGAGCTCAAAACCAGGCTCCACCAGAGGCTCAGTCCCACATCCCCTGCAGTGTTCAGCATCGCACTCCAAGGAATGGTGCTTAAAGCAACGGATGGGGAATGGGTTTTGTGCCAGCAAACTAATATCACTAAAAGAGCAAGAGAGCTGGAATCACTCACTAATGGAGGAGACAAGATTAACAAAGCTTTCCCAAAAGGGCACCCCAGGTGGCTCAGGCACTGAAAACTATTGAGAACCTCTCATCAAGAACAAATACATCAGTTTGCAACTTTTCTGCACTGATGAGCCTTTCGCAGGTATGTCACAGCCAAGGCACAGACCTTTTTCTTTGTACATTAATTGCTCTTTCCCACACAAAGTTTGACTCCAACATACACCTCTTAACCAAAGACACGAATGCAACTGACCTAAACCCAGTCTTGCCTAAACCCAGTTCTCCCAAGTCAGGCAACAGAGCTAACCTGGGCTACTGAGCAAATCAGGGCAACTCTTCTCACACATCTGCTGCAAAGGGGAGGAGGGAAAAATACCTCAGCCTCCACTAAGATTTAAGGTAAGGAGTGCTTGTGACAATTCCTGTATCTCAAGCCTTGGTTTCACAAGCTTTTCAGCCTGCCAAAAGGAGTCCCATCTTCTGACCTCCTAATTCCCACCTCCACAGTGGCCCTTTCTCTTCTGGAGGTATAGGCATGTGTGTGGTCGCACAACAAACCAGAGCAGGGAACCAGCATGGATGACAACAGGTAGGCATGACAGCTTCTTTCAGTGCCAGCTGAGAGGATTTGTGCAACCACAACCTGTTTATCTGCACACAGAAACGTAGCAACTAAATGCATGGTTCCCTCTTGCACCTAATCCGGCACAGGCGTGGGGCTGCTACAGGCAGAGGCAGTCCCTCTTGGTGTTTCTCGTGCCCAGTGGCGCGCTACCCTTCTGCAGCAGAGCCAGCACCGTCTGGCCACAGCAGCAGCCTGATCCAACTTCCAGACACAGAAGTTCTGGTATAGGGAAGAGGGTTAATTTTCAGTTGGAGCAGTGACTGAAGTGATCTGAGGCCACCTGGTCACTAGAACCGATCCAAGGGAAGCAGCGGGAGCTTGCAGTCAGGACTGGATAAGAGCTGGATTATTCCTTGACCAGCAGCCCATAGATTAACCATCACGTGAGACCCTACTCCAAGCAACACAAGTTATTCAATTACATCTCCCTGAAAGCCCTGGCTGAACACAGACCCTGCAGCCAGGCACAGAGCCGCTGCTCTAAGTCACACCAGTCACCCTACGACTGCCTCTGCCCCGGAGCAAGAGCCTAGCAGGGGTGACAGCTGGGAGCTTGCGGTACAGCAGGCCATCCCTTCTGCTGGAATGTGTCAGCCGGGCAGCAACAGGCTCTGTAATTGGGCATGAAAATTTGTAGCCAGACTTTGTGGTTAGGAACCGGGCTGGACAGATTGAGATAAGAAATTAGCCAGGGTAATCAGCCATTGGAATAATTTACCTGGGGAACCAGCACAGGCTATCATTTGGTATCTTGAAATCAAGACTGGGTGCTTTTCTAATAGAATTTTGGATTCAATGCCAGCGATAACCCACTGGGAATATAAATACCTGCTGGGGGTCAGAATAAGGCATCTGTCCCCAAATGGCTGATGCTACGAGCATCAACCGAGTGATTGCCTCACAGGAGAGGGAAACAACTTCTCTCCATACAGCTCAGGTCAGAAACAATTCCACGTGCACTGGAGACACTTCTGAGTACTTCATTAAATGACACAATGAGAGTTCAGTGGGGAGCTGCAAAGCCGAACGGAATTACCAAACTTACCAGGCGTGACTCTTGAAATCACCTAGCTAGGTATTATTTAGCTAAACAGTAACTAAGTAGCCAGCATCAAACTGGGGAGATACCAGATGACAGAAAGCATAATAATTCTTAGAATCAAATATTCACACGGAAAAAAATTATCCCAATTATGAATTTGAAATCCCTTGCAGGCTGTTTTGTAAATTTTGCCTGGAATAACCGTGGAGAGTGAATATAATTTGCATGAATACAAACTAATTAAATAAGACAGCCCACTCTAAACCAGACTCCAAAGTAGAGTACATTTTTTTAAAAAAAAATCCATAGCAAAATTTGGCTCTTTACCTCTAGAAAGCACTTGAAACAAGTGAACTGTAAGAAAGGAGAAGACTCAATAGAACAGGAGACAGAACATCTACCTGCCGTTAACAGGATGAAATAGAGGTCCCAGGGAACAGATTCTCAGTGGCAAAATCTGTCAGGATGCATAACATGTTGGTTCCCAGAGGAAGCATTTGAGTCCCACTATTTCAGACAGCAGGAACAGGGGCTTCAGCAGGAGTCCCAGCCTCAAGCCTGGTCACCTGTTGTCACTAGCAAGTACATGGTGTGTAAGCCCACTCCCAGATTTGTCAGAATCGCTGTGCAGGCAGCACCACACAAATCACAGCGTGGCAAAACGAGTGCTCTACACAGGAGCCAGCTGAGCTGTTCCAAATAGTAACAGTAACTGAGAATTAAGAAGAATTAGGATTCGGTGCAACTTTGAGTGTGATTTATGGATGCCTCCTCCTCATCCAAAGCAGTCGCAGGTCTGAAATCTGGGTCACCCATACATTATTCCTCCAAACCAAGCCACCTCCCTCCCGCACAACCCCTTAAAAGGACTCTGCCCTTATCCAAGCCTTAGGTTATGAGAAACTCCAGAGCACCAGAGAATCAGGTCACAAAACTCCAGCACCACGTTACAGATGTGGCTTGGTCAGAGAGGAACAGGCACGCAGCTCGAGGAAAAGCCAACGGCACCCACATCCAGCAGGTCCTCAGCAAAGTCTGCAACAAGTCAACACAGCTGAGCTGAGCTCACATCTCCTTCTCTGCCCCTCTGTTCCCCACCAGGTTCAGTGCAGCTCTTATCCAGCCTCTGGGAATAAAGGAGGCACAGGGATAAGGTGGGTGCAGGGGGCAGGAGGAGGGTCAGGCCAGGGCCATGGGCGCTCAGAAGCCCCCGGGCGGGCTGTACAGGGTGCCCGGGTTCTGCCACGGCCGGGGCTCGCAGGGGGTGCGGGAAGGAGCCAGCGGCGAGCGGGCAGAGCAGGTGCCGGGCCCCGTCCCTCCGTGACAGGCCCCGAGTCAGGAGGCGCCGGGAGCGGAGCAGCGCCGTGTCCAGAGTCCAGGCGGCCCCGGGGCCCGGCCGGGAGCGCAGCGCGCACCGTGGGACCCAGCTCCTGCGTGGGAGGCAGCGCCCT
>VZRW01001679.1:752519-774040 GCA_013398125.1 Aegotheles bennettii
CGGCCGCTGGTAGCGGCCGCGTCTCCTCCGGGCTCGGGGGAAGGCGCTCCGGGACGCGGCCACGCAGAGCAGCGGAGCCGGGGGTCCCCGAGCCGCCGGGTGAATGCGATGAATTGAACAGCTCGGGTCGGAAGAAGCCGAGCGGGGTGGGTACAAAGCTCTGCCGGTTCCCCGGGTGCTCCCCCGGGCACCCTGCCCGCCGCTACCGGGCACACGGGCAGCACCAGAGCCCCTCCCGTTCCGTGCTCCGCTGTGAGCTCCAAGGGGACACAGCTCCTGACAGGGACACCCTGCAGGGAGGCTTCCCCAGGAGCCTGGCTGAGAAAAAGCATCAAAGGAAAGGAGAAAAGGGGACGTCTGGATACGAGACATCACGGGTTTGTGAGTAGCAGGGCAAAGGGAAACCCTGAAGTAGCTGGTTATTGTGATCATTTTATGGGGCAAATTCAGAAAATTTGGGGTTTTCATGCAATGGCAAAATAAGCAGAGCAGGTTGCTTGGTTCTCCACTGCTCCACTCTTTTATTTGCTGCATGAATGCCTGGATTTGAGTAAAGGAGTACAGGATTTATGTGAGAATTCCCTTTATCACAGCATAGATTTTTGCTCATAAAAATGCAAGGTGAGCAAAGAATGATGCTGGACAGGTGACTGAGAAAAGAATTACCTATATTACATTTTCTGTCTCCTCAAGTTGATATCCAGTGTCATCTCTTCACTGAGTCTTTTTTTTTCCCTAATTATTTTGTAAGGCTTGCAGCTGTGGATCCTCCAGGACATGCTCTGAAGAGTTCAGCGAAAGAGAAGGGGGAGGTTGACCCAACCACTGGAGAAATCCTGTGCCCAACACACAGCAATCCTCAACCCTCCCTTCCCTGCGTGACCCCTGCAGGGTCTCCCGGGCAGGAAAACTTCCCCCAGAAGCAGCACGCTGAAAGCTCTACCCAGTGAGCAACAAAATTGTACTCATGCTTGCTACTGCTTTCTTACTCAATTAATGCTTTCATTCACTTGTGTGGATGAGTTACTTCCTCATAGCGCATCAGCTTCTGCAGTTGAGATTCCTATTCCACATCACTGCGTTTACAGTCAATGGAGAGGAAAGGGATGCCTCGAATTCCCACAAGCCAAGAGACTGGAGAAATCAGCCCTGGATCATGTCTCTCTTGGGGTGGTGCTCAGACCTCCAGGACATTACGTAAATAGGCAGTGCCTCTTCCTACTGCGTTTTGTAAGTTCCTAGCAGCTGGCAGCGAGCTGGAGTTGGACATCCTGACTGGGGAACGGCACCTCTGTCATCCAGGAAGGGACAACTCATTGTCTAAGGAGGGCTCAACCTTTTCCCCTCTCCTTGGCATCTCCAGCAGCCATGGAGTCAGTTTTCTGTTTGCTTTTGTGAATCATTTCCTGAGGTGCCTTGCTTTCCCTGCCCACTGCACAGAGACTGAGTGCCTAACTATTCTTCATGCATTACACTGGGTGAAGAAGTGCCTAGAAGTCATAATGTGCAGCTTTCAGTATCACAGTGTCCTTTTGTGGGCCAAGCTCTTCTGTCCCTGACTTGGTGGCAACTGGACTCTTAATTTCTGTGTGGACTCGTGCAAAGTTACTGTGGTGCCACTAAGGTACTTCTGCCACCAGAGGTGTGGAGGGAGGGTCAATGAAGAATAGGTGTGCTGTAGGATCACTGGGGCTGGCCAGCACTTCTGGAGATCATCTAGCCCACCCCTCTGCTCAGAGCAGGGTCAGCTGGAGCAGGCTATCCAGGACTGTGTCCAGTCTGAATTTTACTATATCCATGGATGGAGACTCCACAATCTCTCTGGGCTATCTGGGCCAGTTTAAGCACCCTCACAGTAAAAGAAAGAGTTTTATTATGTTTAGAATATCTGCACATCTGGAGCACTGCATATGTGAGCAAGAAAGGTCCTGTCTCATGCTGGGAATACCCCCCCTTCTCCTTTAGGAAGGTGAGCTATAGTGAGTCAATGTTTTTTGGCCAGTAGGTCCCACAGTGCAGGGGTCCTCTCACACTAAGCTGAGAGCCAGCATTATTGGGAAGCAGGACAGAGCACAGCACAGGGGTGTCGCAGGTGGACTGAGCTGCATCGTCTCCTGTCTCAGCCCACCAAATGCTGGGCTGCCACCAACTGAGTACCTGGCATGTCCCTTTCCCCCTCCAAGGAAACAATATTCCAAAGAGGCTCAGCAGCACCAAGGGCAGGGTCCTCCTGTACCCTGATGTGCTTCTGCTTCCTGCAGCGCCCTGCACTATTTGAGCACACTGCGACCTCGGTGGGCTGAGAGGCAGTTCAGAAACTAGACTCCCACTCACACTTTCTTTTCCTGTGTAGGCATCCTCATGAACATCCCATCCAGCTAGAGTCCTCTGTTGTCCTCCCCACTCCATAGCAGACATCATTCTGAGTGTAACTTCTACTATATACAAAGCACATGGTTGTAAATTTTAAAAGCCAGGTAGACATCAGGACAGAACCTGGCAGTTTTAGTAACTCTTAGTTAAGCTGCTGACACGTCAGAAATACCACAGGGAGTCTAAGGGTCTTCTTAAATTTAACTAAAACCATCTGGTGAGCCCTCGCTCCTTGGAAAACCAAATCATAGAATGGTTTGGGTTGGAAGGGACCTTCAAGATCACCCAGTTCAACCCCCTGCCATGGGCAGGGACACCTCCCACTGGACCAGGTTGCTCCAAGCCCCATCCAACCTGGCCTTGAACACTGCCAGGGAGGGGGCAGCCACAGCTTCTCTGGGCAACCTGTGCCAGTGTTTCACCACCTACACAGTGAAGAACTTCTTCCTAATACCCAGCCTAAATCTACCTTCCTTTAGTTTGAACCCATTCCCCCATGTTCTGTCACTCCACGCCCTCTGAAAAAGTCCCTCCCCAGCTTTCCTGTAGGCCCCTTCAGATACTGGAAGGCTGCTCTAAGTTCTTCCCAGGGCCTTCTCTTCTCCAGGCTGAACAACCCCAACTCTCTCAGCCTGTCCACAGGAGAGGCTTCTCTGGGTGTGTTTATCAGCTATACCTTCCTCCAAGGAGATGCAAACCTGTGTATATGGCATGAAAATCCCTTGTAAGAATCAAAAGAAGAACATTGAGCTTGGAAACTGAACCAAAGTAAGTTTATACAAGCAGCAAGTAAAACACCCATCCCCAATGAGTCAGGTCCTGCCTGTTTCCTTTGTTTCCTCCAAGGCTTGCTGTGAACATCCAGCGGTAATGGTCCTTCTGAAAATCAGTCATCTCTTTTCCTGCCCCTTATTTATAGCTTGCTATCAGCAGTTAGCAGACTCCCAGCATCATTGTGGATGAAAAGCTGGACATGAGCCAGCAATGTGCATTTGCAGCCCAGAAGGCCAACTACATCCTAGGCTGCATAGAAAGGAGCATGGCCAGCAGGTTGGAGGAGGTGATTCTCCCCCTTTATTCTGCTCTCGTGGGACCCCACCTGGAATACTGTGTCCAGTTCTGGAGTCCTCAGCACAAGACAGAAATGGACTTGTTTGAGCAGCTCCAGAGGACACATAAATGATCAAAGGGCTGGAGCACCTCTCCTATGGAGAAAGACTGAGAGAGTTGAGGATGTTCAGCCTGGAGAAGAGAAGGCTCCAGGGAGACCTTACTGTGGCCTTGCAGTACTTAAAGGGGTCAGTACTTAAAGATTGGGACAGACTTTTTGGTAGGACCAGGGGGGATTTTTTTCATCCAAAAAGCAGAAAGGACTCTGTCCAAATGGATACGTACATACGTGCCATGGAGTGATAGTTTTATGTCATGATGTCCTATGAAGTTACTATGAAGTTCTACGCTGGCAGGATGGATGAAGAATGAATGGCCACTTACTGTATTGTACAAATGTCTCCCAGAATAATAGCAGTGGTCTTGCCTGATGTGCAAATTTGGCCACTGTCCTACATGAGCTGCTCACTGAACACAATTCCTTACAGGTGCTGCCAGGAAAATTTGAACAAAGGAGCAAGGTGGCTGTTAGAGGCAGGAGAGCAAGAGTTTGCTTGGAGAGTCCCTGCCTGTCGGCCACATAAGGTGGCAGAAGCATATTTTTATTTGCTTACATCCATTTAGCCCTGACATTGCCCAACAATTCACTTGATTAAGAGCTACCACCTGTTTTACAAGTCAAGAAGGTGGCTCCTACATATGGACGAGGGCCTAGCCAGGGCTCATGGGCTTTCCCAGTTGCAGTCTCAGCTGCAGCTCTTTCAGTGCCATCCAGACTGGTGTTAGGGAAAATGACTGCTCTTTGCGGGGCTTCAGAAACGCGTGGGCTTCACATGTGCTTATGCTGGTTTCCTTGACCTTTCCTGATTTTGCTTGAATTCGAGCTATGGGTGGTCAGCACCTAAAAGCAAAACCAGGCAAAAGAGCCTCAGCTGTTATTTTTTTGCTGAGGGTGCAAATCCTGTCCACTGAGCAGAAGGCAACACAAACCACTGTGAACTGCTCATAGGATTAGGTACAAACCAAAGAAAGAAGAAAAACCATAATCCTCGTAAGATACCTCCTCACAGGATTTCATATGATTAGCAAAAGCAAAACACAACTCAAAACTTCACATCTATTTTCTCATATGCTGTTTTAAAAGACAGAAAGGAATAGCTTAAAGGTTAGTCTAATCAGTTAAACGTCCTTTTATTCATGATTAAGAAAATATGGACTTCTTGCACAAGCAAGAAGCTCCTTCAAATAGATACGGGGGAAAAAAGCTATAACTATGTGGGGTCTATTGTCTGTTACCCAACCTTTGATGATGCACACTGTGGTCAGAGACCTGTTTCCTGCTCACCAATAGTATTTGGTAAGTTGGTGACTGCATTTTCAGTGAAACAGTAGTAAGATTTCACATTTTTAGGAAGATTTTCCTCAGCCAAAATTGCAAAAATTACATTCGATATACCTAATGCAATACAACATCATGCTCCCTCCTGTTGAATCCTACTTTTCAAGCCCTATTCCCACCAGATTAATGTACAAACAACTTTATGGAAGTGTCCCTGCAGCTGAACAACACAAGTTTGAGATAGTTGTACTTTTTTCCCAGAATGTGAAGCTTGAGCTGGTGCAGGGAAAAGATGGTTTATGACCAAGAACAGCATCAGGGGCATTCCTTGGTACTTAAATTGAGTATTGGTATAGGTGCCTTTCACCAAGGATAACTATTGCAGTAATTTCTAGACTGTTGGCCACACACATCAGGAGGTCTGTGGGCTACCTGAGGAGGATCCACAAAAGGTAACTAAGAAATACAAGGCAATATCTGTAAACAAAGATCCTAAAAACAAAAACAGGTTAAAAAATGGTGCTGCATATTATTAAGATGCCTCCAAAAGAACAAAAACACATTATGGAGAAAAAACATTTGTACTGGTGAATGGCTAGTCAGACAAGGAGAAAGATAGGAAAGCTTTTAATGGGCTTTGCCTCTAGTCCATCATCAAAAGTGTTAATTCCTGGGAATCCAGAATATGCAACATTGGTCTTACTACCCAGAAATACCGCAAACAAATTCTGAAAAACCTTAACAAAAGCTGGTTATGCAAACATTTCCAAACAGGTTTTCTTTTACACCAACTGACAGAGGCAATTTCTAGCCCAGTTACAATTTTGATGAAATCTTTGGGCTATGCTTTCTCCCCGCCAAGATGCTATGTGCAGAGGATACTCTGGTTATTGCTTATTCCTGACAGGTTCCTCTCTCAGACTGAAATCCTCTGTCGCAGCTCCCACGGAGGCTTTAGGAGGCAGCTCTCTGTTTCTTGCGGTGCCCTCAATTTCTGTGTTTGTGGTTCTGAGTGCTGCAAGAGGAATGCAAAAAGCTATTTTTTCCCCAAATCCTTTGGTGATCTCAGATACACGTGGCCTTCAAAGATCTGTGAGGACAGCTGAGAGCATTGTGGAGCGCAGTGAGCTTTCTGAGGATATTGCAAAGTCTGGTCCAGGCAATGAGACTGCTGTGATGCCCCTACAGCCATCTGACTGGGATCCAGTTCGTAAGAGCCCAGCCTTGAGTGTTGCCTCCCCTGAACAGGAGACTAATTTGCTAACAGCTTTGCTCTTATGTGCTTGTTTTCTTCTGGGGCTCCATCCAGAGCTCGGGCAATGATCTATAGTCTCGATACTTAAAAACTAATTTCTTCTCTTCACTCCTGCAGGACTCTTGATCCTATGGACATTTAGGAATCAAATTCTTCCTGCAGGCTGGTGGGGGGGGATAGCCTGTGAACTTGGCCTGTTGGGATGGAGGTCAGTGAAGATCAGCATCAGCAAACAGGCAGAGGGGAATTTGCCAGGGTTGTGTCCAGCCATCCTTCCTGGGCAGCAGCACAGGCATAGGGAGGGCAGCTGCACAGAAGATAAATGATTGAGTTAGGTGCAGCTAAATCCTCATGCAAACATGAGAGTCCTAATGCTGTGGCTTGGTGCAGTAAATTGTTTCCCAGCCCACACCATACATGTCTCCCTCTCTCTCTTACACCCATACACATTTAGATAATTGCTGGATTAGAGTCTATAACAGCCCTGCCCTTTACCTGGACCTCACACACTGCCGTTTTCCCTCCTTAGGAGTGAAAAAAAGGCCTATACAGAGAGGATCAGTGACAGTGGCTATTTTCTCCCTTTCTTTTCCCTCAGTGTCCTTTGAGAAGCTCAGGAGGTGGCTATTGGGACTCAAAAAACTTCCACTCCATTTGCCAAGGCAAGAATTTAAGCAGTTTTCCTCTGTACTTTTCTTGTGTATATGGGTGTTCATGGCAATAAGTTAGACGTGTGTGTCCAACACTCAAAGCCCTCTGTAGAAAGGATGCTGATGACTAATAAAATCAATTTGCTACCAGAACTAGGAAACTCCATTCCTCCCTTCTGCTCTCTTCAGATTCAGGTAGGCCAGTTATCTGGTGGTCATTTCTTCAGGCTTTCTGCTCAACTGTGAGCTCTAGAAATAAATTACTGTAAGTGAAAGGTGGGATACAGACAAGGTCACACCACTGCAAGTATTAGTGTTCTAGTCCAGAGCTGCTCAAGTGGTGAACTATAGTTAGGACCTCAGAAAAATCCAGCATGGAGAGCAAATATGAAAGGAGAAGCATGCTGCCTTCAAGGGGCTTACCAAATAGTCCTCTGGTTCAACCTGAAAGGGAGGACCTTGCTGTGTAGGAGCTGGATACATTGCATGTGCACATGTGCAGATTTTTACCCATGCAGGCAGCAGCTGCCACGCCTCAGCGTGCAGCAAACGTGGGAGGATGACATTCAGAAGCCTTCCTCTGTGCTCGAAGCAGCATCGCTGCCTCTGCCCTAACCCCATCCTGCCCAACCCTGCTCACTCGGAAACCACTGTGCTAGGAAGCTGCTCCTTCCTAGCTGAGATCCTCATACGATAATGTCCATCTAAGTGTTGTTGCTTGTGGTGTAGGTCAGTAACAATGACTCAGACTAGCCCTTCACTTTCCTTTCTCTTGTTGGCTAGACACAAAATCCATCCCGCAAACAAATTAATGTCCCATGCACCAGTAAAGATGATTTACTGTTAATTAAAAATCGCACACAAAAGTCCCTGGCTAGTATTAAGAGTCTCTTGAATGGCTGTGAAATCAAGCACTTAAAAGTTCAGAAATTCAGAATTCTCCCTGTGACCTGGATATAGGGTTTGGGGGTTTTTTTTGGCTTTTTTGGTGGATATAATTACGCACAGTAGTGTAACTTTTAATGAGACAAACACAGTAATTTTTATCAGCTTAGTCTTTGCAGAGGAGGACAAACACAGCTGAAGTGGGCTTTCCTCCACGGTCAGTGTCTTTGCATGAGAGGCGTCCTTCAGGTAGAGCTCTCCCAGCCTCTATCTGTAATAACCGAGTGCCCTCTGTTGGGAAACTGTTCCTGACGCCATCTCCCGGCTGCACCCAGGTGAGATAACATTAAAACAAATACCACACTCTCATGCACGCTCCTGTATATCAGCAAAGTCTGTATGGCATTACACCAGCAGGTTTAAAAATCAGCTTACCTTTTTCTCCTCAGATACTTTTTGTTAGGCTCAGCCAAGCAGTGGCAGTGGATTACTGACTATTAGGGCTTTCTGGGAGAGTGTTCAGGAAAAAATCTACTGTTTTGTGATAGTTCCAGCTCAGTGCGTGTGAGTCAAGCTGGCTCACATCAGCAGGGAGATGTGTGGGGCTGCAGACTGGCTGCTTACTCCAGGTCTGTAGATGGTGGACATCAGCTTTGACCCAAAGAAACAGTTCATAGTCTTTGCCCACAAAAAGAGGGGTTGTCACATATGGGAAGCAAATCCTACTGCCTTTAATGCAAGTTACTTATTCCATTCCTGACAACAACAGGAGAAACCCCTCTCCCTTGGGTTTTGCCCAATCTCTCCCCCCCACCCTGCCCACCCCTGCAGAAGCTTCCCACCCTGTCCTGCCATCTTCAACATCCAATCCTAACCATATATCAACAAACCCTCACTCTGCTCCAGAAATGGCAATGAGATTAATGTTATGGTTCTCCAAAACACCTGTGCTGTGGTGGCCCCAGATAATGTAACTTTGAAGGGTTTATCTGGAGAGCACGGCCCCAGTCGCAGGCATCTTCTGTCCAAAACCCTTACTCTAACCCAAATCTTACCTAGTTTCTGATCCTTAATATCAGTGACCTTGTCAGACCTTGAAAATACATGTGTTTCTTCTGGCCCATGGTAACACAAGACAAAAACCCAGCTAGGCCACCCATGGTGGCTTTCCTGAAGCCCTAAACATAACATGAATCCTAGAATGGCCCGCAAATTTAATAGTCAAAAAGTGAGCGCATGTTCCTGAAATAACCTCCACAATGTTGGCCTGTGTTATACCAAGAGAGGACTCCCTATGCCCCTCACCTGCATACCTCAGTCATGGAAAATGAAATCGTTCCATATGATGTGTTGTAAAGTCAGATGTGAGAGCTTGCAGAGAAATATGACCATGTATGCAGTGGTGGGAAGTATTGTTTGTCTGGAGCTATGATGCTATTGTTGGAAGGGCAAACTGAAGCAGGATTGTTTCATGTGAGCAATGGCACAGTTTTCATGAAGGAAGCTTTTGTCCTTAACTCACAAGAAGGGCCTTTTTTGTGATCACACTGTGTGATACTTTTAGTTTTCTTCGCATTTAATTAAGAATGGGACAAGCGTAATGCTGTGAGTAAGACATAAAAGCAGAATGACCCTATAAAAAATTGGTTTTCTACCTTAGAAAAAAAACTGGCTGAGATTGTAAAATGGCTGAGGTGGGGACCACATCCTTGTCCTGTGCTTCCAGTGCATTTGTCACAGTGAGAGTCTCTTCTGTCTCTTCTGAAATTATCACATCCCCTGGGATGGGTGAGTTGCAGTCCCCGAAGAATCTGAGAGAATAAAGAAACAAAGATCAAAAGGTTGTTTAAAGGTTAGCTTGTCACCACTGCAAATCAGTGGATATGAGATCAAGATATTTGACTTCTGTCAAGGGACAGAAGGTGAGGGAAACAGACCCTGTAAGGTCTTGTGTAGTCTAGGATCTGAAGTCCTTACAGGCTATGACTAACGATGACGAATGAAGTGCAAATAATGCTTCACACTAAGTCTAGAATATGCCATAGTATGCTTTCTCAGAACAGAACAAGGATAAAGTTGCCTTCTTTCTGTTTTGGGCAGGTGCTACAGATACCCAAGTTAACTACCATCCCAGCACCCAGGTAGCTCTCTTAACAACCCGAAGATCCCATTTGCTGACCTGCTGACTCGATTCATCCTGCTTCTTTTTTTTACCCTTTCTCTTTCTCAGTGCTTCAAGATTCCCCCTTCCCTGGACCTCCTCCTCAGTAGTGACTCTCACAAAGAGAATCTTCCAAGGGTACTCATATCCAACCACTGTTACCACACTGCACTGCAGCATTGTCAAATTGTTCTTTGTAGTGCTTGGGGTTGTGCCTTGTATTCCCTGGAAGACTCCTAACAGCAGCTTGGATATCTTGTCTTTATCCCATCTCTGGTGCAGGAGTGAATGCCTGCCCTGCAGGACTCACAGGGCCCATTCTCTATTCAGGTGCTGATTTCTTGCTGAGGTGGGTTCATTGATGCTGAGTAAAGGATCCTGGCTCTAGCTCTGCCCACAAGGAGCACACAGATGAGCCTTCTTTCCATTGTGAACCAGCTGATGTTAGGTCAGGTCAGAATTCCCATCAAAACCCTTTCCACAGTCACAGCACCTAAGGGGTATCTTTCCCATCTGGACTCTCTGTTTCTGAATATAAAGGTCAAAGTGTGTTCATTTCCAGATGAATTTCTAGATGATGGGTCCCCTTATCTTCAGATGCAGGAATATCAGCTGCAGTTGGTATATAGAGAGGAAAAAAGTCATCAGATATGATTATGCCCCCAAACAACACATGAAGAACAGCATTTATGAGAGTAAAAGCCATGAACTGATTCTTCAGATGAAGGGTTCTGAGGTCAAGAGCTCACAGCATGGAATTCATGGCTTCTCATCTTCCATCTGCCACCAGTTCTCTTATAGTCTTCATCATTATATCTCTGTTTTGAATAGCACCTCTTACCACCAGGTGCATGCCACAGTTATACAAGTGAACACCAAGATGAGGTGATGAGTGAAGAGATTTGCACAAAGTAGCCCATCAGGCCAGAAACAGAGAAAAGAACAGGACACCTACTTCCAGAGTCCTTGACCAGTGTGCTTGCCTTTTTCTAGGCTGGCATGTTCATCATAAAACAATGATAATGATAAATCAATGATAAATCTTACTCCCCAGTCTATTTTGTAAAGGCATGAAGCCCTCTGTATGTGGCATTTGAACACTCAAAGTTCTCTTTCAGTGAGCTACCTCAAACGCCTCTAGGTTTTTTATCCAGTTTGTGGATATGCTGCCCTGAAGTTCAGAGGTACCAGGGTTGTTTCTGAGAAGGTCCATCTTGACTCGATAGGATGAGCAGGAATATGTCTAAATTGTTTCAGAGTCAGTTTGGGTCTGGAGGCACATGTTGAAGAGCACAACCTAATGTGTTATGATGGAGCCAGAAGTTTTTGGGAATGACTGCAGAGGCACCAGAATGTCAGGTTAGACCCATCAAACTGTGGCTCAGCATCATCGCTGCTGACTCTGTGCTGGTCCTGGGGATGGAGCCTTGCAGTGCAATCCACACCACATTTCCCCATATTCCTGTCTCCCAGATGACCTTTTTTATCCTGTGTCCTTGTATCCTGTTTATCCTTTTTATCCTGCGTACCCAACACATGTGGGCAACCTGTATTTTCATGTAGCACTGTGCCTGAGTTCTCAAGCTATGTGGATATCAAGGCGCTGGTGAAACAAGCGTCTCACCAAATCACCCAGATCTCTAGGAGCCAGAGCCAATAAGCTCTACCAAGCCCATTTAGTCATTCCAGTGTCACTGCAGAATATTTCTCAGCAGAAGAAATGGTTGGGCAGTGTCAGGGTAGTTTACATTTCTCTGCATGGGCTGGACAGAAGAATACCTCCTAGTATAGTCCAGGGATTGCCAGCAACCTGCCCAGTCAGACATAGCCCTAACCAGCTGTGCCATTAGCAGCAGACAGTGGGCTGGCCAAGCTTATTGGTGTTATTGGCAGTGGGAACATTTGGTGGTGAAAGGCCAGACTGATTAGATGATTAACATTGTACACCAATGCAAACATCTCAAAAAACCCTCCATAACCTCATGTTTTAGGTAATGGAGTTAAGATGCCCTGAGGGACTTGATATCCCCTGATGGGATAGGTATGATAGGAAGGTCTGCATGCCTCAGTATACTCTTGGGAGTGTTCTGCTCTACAGTGGGTCCCAGAAGAACCATGTGATCTGTTTTTTTCCCAGTGCATGAGGCATCTTATGGCCCCATAACCTCAGATGGTGGAGAGGTGACAGTATAACCCTGCTATGGGATTGGCCCACCCCACAAGCATTTCAATAGGAATAAAAGTGCCCCAAAGAACACAGAAGTGGCCAGCGCTTCTCTGCAGGATTGCTACCTTGCAGGTTGCTATGTGGGAGCAGGAGATAGCAGAGGAGAAGGGCTGGTAGCAGGAAGGAGGTGCAATGGGGTAACATGTATGAAAGAAATAGTGCTAAAAGATCTTGCCAGCACTCACCTGCTCAAAAACTGCAAGGCAATTTCTTTGAGAGGAAAGAACAAAGTTTGCTATCCATTTTTATTCTTAATGATATTTTGAATTTAAATTTGTATTAGTAAAATTAGAATTTATAAGTTATAGTAGGGTTTTTTTTACCTAAATGCGAAACATTTTTGTATATCGCCCATGCATTTAATGACCCATATGATATGTATGGATTTTTCAAATTTTGTTTTTTAAAAGATTATATGGTCCTTTACTTTCCAAAGGCTGAGAAATAGCATGGCAATCCATTCTCTACTGAGGGAGCACGGCAACGTTTGCGTAACTTCTTACAGCTTCCGGTGAAGTGGGTTTCACAACCTCCTTAGCTAATTTATTCCAGCACTGCCTTACTCTGAGAAAGTTTTTGCAACATCCAGCATTTTTCTTTTTTCCTTTCTTCTCTTCTTTCCTGAAAATTAAGCTGATTAGATCTTATCTTTGTCCTTCCAGCAATGTAATCGCTGCCTGCCTTAAGAACAACCTCTCATGCACTGCAACCACATTATCATGTCCTGCCCTACTTCCAGCCTTCTCCTCTAGACTCAACAAACCCCGTTGCCTGGCTTCTCCCCAGAAACTGTTTTCCAAATCTCTTATCACTGCAGATGTGCTCCCATGCCCATGCTCCCTGCCTGGACCTGCAGGGCTGCTGCTGTCCTTCTGCGTAGTTTTGGTGGTGGCTTCTTGCTTCAATCTGACCGCACGCTGCCACCCCATAGCTTCCAGCCTGGGCACCCCCTTCCCCAGCCCTGGAGGCTCGTCCATGCTGGGGGTTGGCTGGGATGCTTGCCAGGGCAGAGCAAGGGTGCTGCGTGGGTGCGGGGGGCCCTGCCGGGCCAGGTGCTAGGAGCACGGGTGCCAGGCCCCCAGGCCCTGCCGAGCGCAGGAACCGACATGTGCAGTTCGCTCCTCTTACCTCCCAGCCCCACCAGGAAACCAGCATCCTTGTTTTCTGGGCTTTGTCCTGACTTCCCAGGTTCAGGAAAATCACCAACCATCTCCTCAGATGCTCTCAGGTCATAGGATCACAGAATGGTTTGGGTTGGAAGGGATCTTCAAGGGTCATCCAGTCCAACACCCCTGCCATGGGCAGGGATACCTCCCACCAGACCAGGTTGCTCCAAGCCCCATCCAACCTGGCCTTGAACACTGCCAGGGAGTGGGCATCTACAGCTTCCCCAGGCAACCTGTGCCAGTGTCTCACCACCCTCATTGTAAAAAATGTTTTCCTTATGTCCAATCTAAATCTACTGTCTTTCAGTTTAAACCCTTGCCCTTTGTCCTGTCTCTACAGACCCTGGTAAAAAGTCTCTCTCCATCTTTCTTGTAAGCCCCCTTTAAGTACTGGAAGGCCACAATAAGGTGTCTCTGGAGTCTTCTCTTCTCCAGGCTGAACATCCTTAACTCTCTGTCTTTCTCCATAGGAGAAGTTAATTAATTTCTGATTAATTTCTTATCATTTGCTTTGGAAATTCTTTTAGGAGGCAGAGGTCCCCCACGCTCTATGGGATGCAAGCATTTCAGGAACTCCTAGAGAGGAAGAGCTACTAAAAACCAGGCATAAGCCCTCTCCATCATTTTAGGAGCACCAGCTTCCAGACTCATTTGGGTTACCTAGCCCCACATTTGGCTCTTGGCAGTCCTTGTATCAGCTACTTCACTGCACAGTGGTGGAAATCCTGGTTTTGTGCAGTGTTACAGAAATAAATCCTTACAGTCTAAATCAAGACCCCAAAAAGTATAGTTAGCTCATTCTTACCAATATTGCCATTAATACTTTATTACAAAAGTGGCCTATTCTGCTGTTGGTTATTTCAGCCTGAAGGAGCTTATCAAGGCTCCCTCTTCCCAGCAGCCTTCTCACCCCAAATCATCCTTACATCCCTCCCACGTTCCCAACAGATTCAGTGTCCCTAAACCATGTATTTTGACCTGCTGCCTGGAAAACATTCTACAGAAACTGTCAAACAAACTGGCTAAGGGCCAGCCTCTCCCTGCTGATCCTCCCATGGGGGTGCCAGTAAGAGCTCTCTGTTGTACCCAGCTGCTGATCTCTGGCTATAGGAGCATGCTCATCTTGGATTCCTCTACACAGTTGTTAAATTTGATTGAAAGGAACTGTTTGGTTCCTAAGTGACTAATGGGGAACTGACAGTGTGATTTTTAAAAGTCTTACTTCCTCAAGCATCTACAGGAAACCCCATGAACCCGCCCAAAATATGTCATGAAATTGATCCCCAAATTTGAAAATATGTATTTTAATAAAGATCAAATAGAGCTTTTGAACTGGCTTCTGATTTTGAAACTTCTGTCTTATTCTGAATATATCTAAGTGGAAAGAAAATTCAGGATAAGCAGACTGACCCTGCATTCACAGGGAAGAGGGAATAGGAAAACACTTTTCAGTTCCCTTTACTCACTTGGTCCAAACCCTCTTGCTTCTTGAGGGGGTGCATGGGACAGAAGAGCTCTGCCTGCTTGCTGCAGCAACTCTCATTAAATGCTTTTCTCGAGAAAGCTGCAAAAGGGAAGGCAAGCAACCAAAGGCACCAGACAGAGCTTTTTCTCTCCTTCTGTCAAGGGTTTGCTTCTGCAGGGCAGCTTCTGCAGAAACTGGGGTGGGTTTGAGGTAGCCTAGGTGAAGACAGTGGCTGGGGTTCATCTGCCCACATCTCAACCGATGCAGTATAGGTGTCTCTGTCTGAGTTATGGTCCAGGCTCCCTTCACAGTCACTGGAGGGAAATGGACACTGTTAGGTGGTGATTCATCTGACCTACTTTAGATGTCTACCTTCGGAGTAGGTGAATCATGCCCTAGAAATGCATCTTGAATATTTGAATAAGGGGCTTTTCTTGTTTTGTTCAATGACTGGTTTTTAGTTTGTTATATGCAAGATTTCTTGCTTCTAAGTAATATTTTTTAATTCTTTTCATTTTTAATACAGAGTTAATCTTTGCTCAGGAAGAGGATGTGCTGATAAGACATCTTTCTCTGAGAGTTGGGGGTATCAAAAAATCAGTAGTTTCACTTCTGTGATTTTGTAGATTGTCTTCTGAAAGGGATGTGTGGAGTAGAAACAATGAAGTATGAAGACCAAAGAAGACAGGAGTCCTGAGGGGAAAAAGATGAGCAAGTCAGAATCTGAAACAACATAGTCAGGGAACACAGATGATACGGTTTCAGTAAAATAGCTTGTTTGTTCAGTTAGAGGAGAAGGGAATTTGTGTACACATAGCTGCAGTTTAATTACCTGTAGGAATCATTGTTCGTATACAAAAAGGCAGATTAATTTATTGGATCAACTATCTGATATAATGCTATTATATTGGCTACTATACGATATGGGGATATACTATTACAGATTTAATAGAAGTGTGTGTGCATACTGTTGTAGACTCCAAATCTATATGCATAAGGTGGCTGAGGAACTTGACAGAAAAGGGGTTTTGTACAGAAAGTACTGGAATAAATTATTTTTTTATTTCATCCAATGATCCAGCTAGGTCTGCAGTTTCTAAAAGGGTTTTTTTACATTTCTAACCCTTCAGTATAGCTAAGAAACACTTGAAGATGGGACCTAGCTTCAGAAATGGTCCCCTAGTGGAAAGATACCTGTCTATAAAAGTAAAGGATTATTTTTTTCAGTTGTCTAAATTTTCCCTTTGGACCCCTTCTGCACCAGGCCAGCACCTGCAACAGGAAATCAGCAGCTGCTGTATTTTAAAATATACAGAGGGCTCCTGCCCCTCTGAAGGTGTCAAGAGTTTGGCGTTGCTTTCTCTGTCTTCTTGTTCTTTCTTGCTTCTTGCTTATTCAGTCAGCTTAGGACCATGCGAGGAGCAATGTGGGAAGTCAGTGGGACACAGACCTGAGCTCTAATTCATGTTCCTATGTAAACACGGTTGTCTCCCAGCCGTCAGCCAGGTTTAGAGGTTCTTCATCACAGGCATTTTATTCTCTCTATTGTATTTGCTTTCCCTCCCCATGAGCCATTGTCAAGAGCTACTAATGAGCTGCATTCATTGTTTTTTTTATTACGTGTTTGTATGAAAGCTGCATTTAAAAGTATATGTGGTATAAAATGTGGTTGTATAAAACACGTTTATAAACTTCACTTATGAGAAGGGTTGTAGACTGAGGTATAGCAGACGTTTCATTGGGCAGAAGGCAGAACTTCATTTACAACGGATAAATGCATTGTTGTTACTCAAACTAAACAGCATGCAAGTTATTCATGGAATGGCATTCATCTTTAATAAATATTTTACATAATACATGCAAGTAATTCATGGAATGGCATTCATTTTTAACACATTTTTTGTGTAATGCTGACCACTTGGGACTCCCAGGAATTAAAGACTTGGTAACAGCGTGGTCTCTCATTTTCTCTTCCTCACTTTTGACCTCAGTGCTATAAAAGTGGCTGTAAGGTTTTTTTCAGTTCCAGACCCCACGACTATCTCCAGTGTATTGGTCGACTGCTGTATAGTACATGAAAGCCTTTCATAGATTCCTCAGTGGTAGTTTTCACCCCCTCAAAATCCAAAGGCTTGTAAAGTGAAAATTTGCCATGTATTTGTGATGACTTCTGGTTTTGGGGGTATAGGATGCTATTTCAAAATAGAATATAACTGTGAATGTTTTCCTTGTTGCAGTTACTGATCGCAAGTTGTCCTGGTCCCTTCACTAGTTCAAACATTAAACTTTGTGAAAAGTGAGTGTCAGAAGCCTGGTTATGAAGCTGTGGGGCCGTCTATCAGCTGTGCTGACACTTCACCTTTGCTGGAGGTAGGAGTGGGGCATAGCAAGCTTTGGCCAGGAGGAGCAGAAGATGCTTTGCATACTGAGTCATGGTACTAAATGTGCTTTTTACAATGGTTTACAGTGAAATTCATTGTAACAGTGAATCAGGCCATTAGTATTTAATCTGAACAACAGTTCTGAAACTGCAGATGACTATGCAGGAGCTAGGCTGCTGTGATGATGTGTATCATCCAGGGCTATGTAGCTCTTCTAGGGAAAACATGTCCTGTGGTTACACCTTTTCTTGTATTTCTTCTTGCCTAAGTAAAAAACCTGTATGTGTAATAATTTGAAAAATTCAAAGGCTCTGAAAGTTTCTTAAATAAAATTATTTATTTTTAAATAAATGTCTCAATGTAAATATACATATTATATTTTAATACCTATTACTATAAATATGACAACTGATGTCATCTGCAACTGATGTCATCTACCTGGACCTGTGCAAAGCATTTGACACTGTCCCACATGACATCCTTGTCTCTAAATTAGAGAGGCATGGATTTGATGGATGGACCACCTGGTGGATGAGGAATTGGCAGAATGGTTGCCCTCAGAGAGCTGTGGTCAATGACTCAATGTCCAAGTGGAGATCAGTGACAAGTCGTGTTCCTCAGGGGTCGGTACTGGGGCTGGTGCTGTTTAACATTTGTCAGCCATATGGACGGTGGGATTGGGTGCACTGTCAGCAAGTTTGCTGACAACACCAAGCTGTGTGGTGGGATCAACATGCTGGAGGGAAGGGATGCCATCCAGAAAGACCTTGATAGGCTTGAGAGTTGAGCCTGTGCAAACTGCATGAAGTTCAACAAGGCCAAGTGCAAGGTCCTGCAATCCCACGCACAAGCACATGCTGGGCAGAGAATGGATTGAGAACAGCCCTGAGGAAAAGGACTTGGGGGTGTTGGTTGATGAAAAGATCAACATGAGCTGGCAGTGTGCACTTGCAGCCCAGAAAGCCAATGGTATCCTGAGCTGCATCAAAAGAAGTGTGACCAGCAGCTCGAGGGAGGGGATTCTGCCCCTCTACTCATACTCGTGGGACCACACCTGGGGTACTGTGTCCAGTTCTGGAGTCCCCAACACAAGAGGGACATGGAGCTGTTGGTGTCAGTCCAGAGGAGGGCCATGAAGATGATCAGAGGGCTGGAGCATCTCTGCTATGGAGAGAGGCTGAGAGAGTTGGGGTTGTTCAGCCTGGAGAAGAGAAGGCTCCAGGGAGACCTTAGAGCACCTTCCAGTACCTGAAGGGGCTACAGGAAAGCTGGAGAGGGACTTTTGACAAGGGCATGGAGTGATAGGACAAAGTGTAACAGTTTCAAACTGAAAGGTTGATCTAGATTAGTTATCTTTCCTGTGCAGGTGGTGAGACACTGGCACAGGTTGCCGAGAGAAGCTTTGGCTGCCGTGTCCCTGGAGATGTTCAAGGCCAGGTTGAATGGGGTTTGGAGCAACCTGGTCTAGTGAGAGGTGTCCCTACCCATGGCAGGCGGTTGGAACTGGGTGATCTTTAAGGTCCCTTCCAACCCAAACCATTGTATGGTTCTGTGGTTCTATAAATGTATAAATGTATAATTAGAAAACAATATAATAGTCCATTCTTAACTGTTTTATTTCTGTAAGAGGAAGGAGTATTCTGAACTGATTTTTGCAGTGATTGGCGGGAACACTTCATTTTCTATTTTTAATTTTGTGTCTTAATGATATGGATAATTCACAGTGGTTTCTCTTGTATTTTTCTTAGTTGATTGTACCTAATGCAGTCAAGTCATGAAATATGTGTATTATGGTGGGACGAGAGTTTTGCCATGTGAAACGGATCATTAGTATTTAAACTCCGACCTCTAGGTTTGATAAAAACTTTTTAGATCAAGTGTTACCCACAATGATAACATGTAACATACAAAGCTGAGATTTCACTCCTTCTACTATCAACCTTATAATCAAAATATTTTTTAAATATTTAAAACAGACGTTTATGTGCAAAGGCTTTTTTTTCCTGTTTTATGTGTTTATTATTTGGTTAGGCAGTATTGCTTTATCTAAATCTTGTACATGATTTATTAGTGAACGTTAATTATTCCATAGTCCTAGTAGATAAATTATTGGCAAAGGTTTCGGACTTAGTTCTTCAGACTAAGAAGTCAGTTCGGAAAAGGTCTTTCCAACCTAAATGATAAAGAGTTTACATTGGATCCCTCTTAAATTAAATTACTTATTATCCTATACAGCTTCCTAGTCAGTTTACTTCCCTTTCTATTTTATTTTTTGAGGCTGTTTTGGGTTTTTTACCACTTGCTGCTTGTCAATCATGGATGCAATTCTGAGGTCAAAAAATCCAGTATTTGCCCAGCTTTTTGATTTCCTGGGACAAACTCTAGATACACAAGTGGTGGCTTTGTCCGCAGTTTCAGAGATTTGGACTTTGCTGCTGCAGTCATGGTGATAGTAAAGGAAGGAAAACAGACCCAAATGCACCATACAAACTAGGATATCTTACGGTTGGACTCAATGATCTTAAAGGTCTTTCCAACCTAAATGATTCCATGATTCTATGACTGGTTGAGGTTGGTTTGTTTGGGTTTTATTTTCCCTTGGTTTTAAAATATCAAATGCTCCTCATTCCAAATGATGTTCCAGCCGTGCAATACTGGAAAAGGCCACACGAGGGATATTGCAGCAAGGTGATTGAGGCGCATCACCAGGAAGCCCCGCGGTACTGGTGGCTGACCCTGGCTCTGAAAGAGTCGAGGCAAAAGTCCATGAGCAACTCTAATTAACCCATTGGACTTTAATTTTGTTATTCGAGGGCTGAATTAGGTCCTCTGGAATAATTCCAGAACACTCATGAAAAACTTGAGAATGACTCCACGTAGTCATTAGAAGCCACAAAATACCTGTGTGAGTCAAAAAACCCTACCCAAGGAAAGGAAAAATCTTCACCTACAAGTCATTTCTAAACGACTTCACATATATTTGTGAAATCATTCATTTGACCTTGGCAATCTCTGAGAAAAGTCACAGGTGTCCACCGTTTCTCTCAGCCTAAGAAAATAGGTGCTGCAGCTGATGGGAAGGTCTCTGCTAGAAGATGACAGGCAGTTGGAAAAGACAGCAGAACACTGCACTCAAGGCACAGCAAGGAACAAGGCTGGCTGCCAGGTATTTCTGGCACCAGCCAATTACTTTTTTTTTTGGTTGGAAGAACAGATACAGCCTTAGGCGAGTAAGGTGTGTTTCAGGTGTGACTCCTAATCGTGGTTCTGTTCAAATCAACCTTTTTAAAAAAATTTAAAATTTAAAAATTTATTTTAAATTGATAGGATAAATCAAGAATTAAAACAAAATGAGGTTTTATTAGACTCAGTGCATCATCTGAGGAAAAAATGAGGCTTCAGCCAGCCTGCTTTCTCTGGCAGGTAAACCTGAATCAGTGGATTCCGATTCTGTGGCTTTAACGGCACCAGAACATTTGTGGCCCTCCATGGAGGTGAATGGATGTACTCAATTTCTTTCCTCTGACCTGAAAGTATTTCTGGGTTGGTTTACCTTTGTCAGTCAGTCAGACTGGTTTCCTGGGGACCATTTTTCCCTGCTTTCATTTCAGTATGTGTGACAGGGGCTGTAGCTCTGTTACAAATACTTCTGCTGTTTAAGGGCTTCCCTTTTCCAGTTTCACCCCTTTCTGAACACCCTCCTGCCACATACAACAGCTGAATGCCCTCTTCCTTACGGGCACTCAATGGCTGCTCTAACTGCCCTATCGTAAACAGTTCCCTGGTGAACAAGGTGGGGGAAAGAAAGGATGCTAAAGTGCTGTTGCTTGGAGGGAGCAAGGATTGGTTGGGGTCAGGTAAGGACAGTTGGTTTTTAAACTTGCTTGCTGCCAGAGTAATTGCACCATAGAGTTACACCTTCAGAAACATATGAAACAAAAAGATGCCTCATGTTTTCCCTTTTAATCCCATTTTATGCCTGCTACCTCCATAATAAATCACATCAGCAACAGGAGATCACCTTTTGCTTAGGTGCCTACAATCAATCCAGTCCCCAGAGTATTGCCATGCCAGTTTTCTGGTTTGTCTTTGCTGTGACATTTCCCTTCTGGTTCTGCCCATCCAAGCTTCAAAGCCAGTCAACCCCCAGGCAAAGAGTCACAGCCCTGCACTCTCAGCTACTCATGGGCTCGCTGCAAGAACACTCTCCCAGGAGTCAGGCTGCATTGCTAAAGAGATAACATGCCACTATTCCTCATGATTTTCTCTTTGTCTTGCTGAGAAACTTCTTTCTCGACAACAGATGAAATAATGAATTTTTGCATATCCCTTTTTCTGTAGTCTCAAAGTAAATGCTGCAGGAGGTCAGGTGTTTTGCTGAACTGTCATTGCTGTGACATTTCTTCTGTGGGTGACAACTCAATATGATATTTTGAGTGGAATATAGGCAGAAGTCACTGTCACATGAAATCCTTCCTGTACTTTTGCCTTTAGATGGACGGGCCTGGG
>VZRW01001681.1:0-29348 GCA_013398125.1 Aegotheles bennettii
GTCTCCAATCATTTATAACACACTGACTTTCAAATACTTTCATAAAGCTTCAATCAGTTCAGTTAAACTCATTTAACAGAATATTTTTTTAGTGGAACAAAGAACATTTGCCTTAAGTACTTTGTATACGTATGCATTAGCACAACTAATTTGATTAATTATTTCATCTAATAAATCTGTGTATTATAAAAAGGTATGAAGAAATGCATCAGTATAGATGCGTAAATCCAAACTTGTTTATTTTCTGGACCACTATATACAAAGTTATGAGACAACTCAGAAGGGATGTTCTAAATTGAGCAATTAGGTTACATAAAGTTTTAAGTGCAACCTCCACAATTATTTTCTTTTACATTTGGAAATAGTTTTATCTTTTGAATGTTCCTGCTTTTAGAAGAGTGAAGGAGCCTGAAGGATGACGACACTATACCATGTGGGATTCACAGCAAATCACATACAGTCATTTCTGACAGTACAATCTGACATATGTAGGAGAGGATAATGCACATATCTTCCCACACAAATCCTAAGTGAGCGGGCTTTGTGCACAGAGCTGTTTGCAGTGGCATCAAATTCTCCCCTTAAACTGTGGGTAGGCCATAGCATCAGAGTAGGTAGAAGAGTTTTGCTATAGTGGCTTCCTCTTAAATCCATCCAGAAGAGCCACCCACTTGCAGACTTTCTGAATTCAGTGAAGAATTAACATACATTAACGATGTTACTCATACAGCCACTCTACTTAAACTTTCTTTTTCAGCATGTCTGGGGTGCAGAAGACTAAGATGTTCTTTCTCTTCCTGCAATTGCCCAGACCCCTCATGCAGGGGAAACTTCCCGCTGCAGTCTCCACAACTACTGGGCACATGCTGTGTGCCTGCTCTCTGTCCGGCTGCATTACAAAATCAGTGGAAATGTTTCTGTTATCTTCAAAGAAATCAAAGTGTGCATGCTAGTTTTGATTTTTGTACTGCACTACCATGATAATTCAAATATCTCTGTAGCCTTGATCAGCCTACAGTCAATGCTGTAATTCTCAAAGAGAGTTGAGGCCTTCTGGTTTAAAACTGTGGAATTAAATACAATGACTATCACTCAGTCACGCGTTATCACTGCACTCTGAGGAATGGAGATAGAGGGGCAATATAGTTTTCTTTTTGTATTTTAATTTAGGATTGTGATTTTTATATCATGTTCAAGAGAATTAAAGTTTAGGGAAAGGTTAAATTTATTCCCATACTAAAAAATAGCCACACAATAATTAGTAATCTCTCTGGTCCACAGTTTGATCTTTATAGGTCAGTCCAGCAATCATTATGACATACAAAACACATTTACTTTAACAATGTAACTTCCAAATTGAGAGGATGATGGTATAAAATCTTGTTATTAAAAATACTTTTACTCAAAATCTCAGCAAATAAAATGAAAACATATAATGAGAAAAACAATGTCGGCTGGGATGAAAATCTTTTTATCTCACATCTCTGAATCTTAAATTAAATCAGTGTTAACAGGAACAACCTAATTTGGCCTCATTCAAGTAAACTAAATTCCTATTGATCTGACTGAGAAAATCTGACTGAATAACTATGAAGGGTCTGATTGGAAATTATGTCCCCTCTTAACACCCTGGTTTCCAACAGCTTACTCTATATAGCACCATAAATACATGGGTGTTTCTAATCATAGAGGTGCCTGGCTTGCTATGGCCTGAGTTATGAATGTGAAATATGATGCAAAACCATACAAAAAAAAATACAAAGCCTTTCAATATTTTGTGTGTTATAAATAACCAAAAGGAGCCCAAGCCCCCTGCAGCCTTTGCAGATTATGGTTGAACAGATTTGCTAGATTAAAAGGTGCTAATGGAAGATAAACCAATGTTAATTTTAACATATTTCAGAACATGAGGAGCCACTCCTAGCTCAGATGAACCTCTAATCATCAAACCACAACTCCACTGGGCACAACAGCAGATGTGAATGCAAACACCAGTGCTGAAGGAGGAAGCAACACTTTGCCTATGAACTATTTACAGAATAAAAAATCATCATCTTCAGACATTTTGATCACCTAAACTTCATACAACAATGACAGACATGAACATGTTTGGATTTCAGTAATGTATCTGATACTACTTCAGATCAATTACTGCTTTAGCTGATGGTTACACTGAAGGGAATGGAGATTAGTAGGAGGAATGCAAAATGGGCAGGACATTTAGTTTCAGGAGGCAGAGGAAAGTAGCTGATGTGAGGAAATCTCTTCTGGGGAATAAAGTATCAACAGGGAAGTGGCCAGGCTGCTGTGTGATGAGATGATGCCAGATTTGCCTTGTTTAGCAGTGCAAAGTAAAGGTTTGAAGGAGGATTTGACTGCTGTCTGTAACAGGCAGGGTGGAAGGCAGAGATCTAAGTTAAGAGATTCTTGGCACAAAAACCCCCCCAGAAACTAGCTATGAATATCTTTAGGCTAGAAATGAGAAAGGCTCCTCACTGTGAAAGCCATAAGTATTCAGGGCAACCTTCCAAGAAGTGTGAGAAGGTCAAATCATGAACTGCTTCCAAGGTGATGCTCAGTATGGTTACAAAGAAGACGACATGACATAGCTCCTGTATGGGCAGTGACTGCTGCAGAGAGCTAGGGGGATACATGTTATCTGGGTTTGTGATGCTGCAGAAACTCGTTCATCTGCCTCCAGGAAAGTTTGGGTGAACTGTCAAACCCAGACAGATCATCTGTCTCAAAGCAGTGACCAGGGAAAACAACTTTCCCATTCAACCTCAAGGTGTCAGTGCTGGGCAGGTACCTCTGCTCTCTGCCAGCACTGCAGTCACATAGATAGCCAGGTGCTCAGACCCTATTCTTAGGGGGCTCAGGAGGCAGCAACCTGCTTGGGCCCAGCTGTCTACCCTCCTTCTCTTTCTACTCCGCCTCCCCGTGGTGCCTCTGCTCCTCTGCCTACCACAGCCTAGCCACCTGCCTGCCTCTCTACCCCATTGATCCCAGTACCCTGGACATTACCTGGGCACCTAGTGGTGGCTGCAAAGGGATGAAAAGATGGGGAGGGGATGGGGACAGAGGGTGTGGGAAATAGTACACAAAGACAGGAGACAGTGTTGCAGCCTGGATGTTGAGATGTTGCTGCAGCTCTATTATCTACAAAGTGGAACATCTCCCTTATGAGGAAAGGCTGAGGGAGCTGGGTCTCTTTAGCTTGGAGAAAAGGAGACTGAGGGGTGACCTCATCCTTGTTTACAAATATGTAAAGGGTGAGTGTCAGGACGATGGACCAAAGCTTTTTACAGTAATGACCAATGATAGGACAAGGGGCAATGGTTGCAAACTGGAGCATAGGAGGTTCCATGTGAATATCAGGAGAAACTTTTTCACTGTGAGAGTGACAGAGCACTGGAACAGGCTGCCCAGAGAGGTTGTGGAGTCTCCTTCACTGGAGACATTCAAAACCCGCCTGGATGCGTTCCTGTGTGAGGTACTCTAGGTGACCCTGCTCTGGGAGGGGGGTTGGACTTTCAAGGTCCCTTCCAACCTCTAGGATTCTGTGATTATGTGATTATGTGAAAGGTAAATTTGTCTAAGGTAGAAGTCGGGTTGCAGTAATTTTTCTCTAAAAATCATAATTTTCCATTTTTCCACTTTAAAGACTTCTTTAGAGTGTGTCGGGTATTATTCTTTCTTCCTATTTTATACTATAGCTTTTTGAACGGTTTTCAGTTGCAGATTCTAGTGGCTTCTGTGGGTTGTGCTACTTAGCAGAAATAAGATTTGATGCATGGGGAATTTTACCCCATGCAACAAATCCTATTTATCAGGTAAGAGCAGGCTGCAAGCACTTGTGCAGCAGGACTGAAGGAGGACACTCAGGCTGGAAGTAGGAAGGCCAAAGCAGAAACAATAAGCTAGGAGGACTTTGTTCCACCAATGAGCTGGAAATGACAACTGCATCCTTATGTAAGTATTGGTCTCAATTCAGTGCTTGCCAGGGTGAGCATCCTACTGAGAGATGGTCTCCGCTCAGTCAAGGCAGCAGTACACAAAACACTGCAAACAAATAAGCGGAAATGACTTTCCTGTCTGCTCAGCACTACACTGGAAGAATTTCAGATAAGGAATGTCTTTTATTAGGCAAGAACAGCTCAGGCTGCAGGGTTGTTAACGTGTCAAAGGGGAGTGGCTTAAGGGGCTGCTAGCTGCAGTTCAAAGGGGAATGTGGAGCAAAGAGAATTTGAAGCTCTGAGGAAATGAAAAAAAGAGAGCTACTTCTGAAAATTATGTCTTTCAATCTGTGAGGCTCAGAGAATACTGGTAAACATATATTTCACCCAGGCTTTTGGCAAACACCAAAGATAGCACTGCAGACTATGAGGCTGAGCTTCTGCATGGTCTTGTTTATGACATGGTCTCCAGTTTATGTACATGCTTTTGTTTATGGTTTTAATCTTGGATAATTAATGTTCTTCAGTTTAGCCCTCATAATTCTGCTAAAAGACTGCCAATAATCCATCTTTGCGTCTACTGCTGCTTTTTTTTTTTAACTGGTTTCCAGGTACCTTTTTTCCTTCTCTCTCCTGTTCTCCATCCTGCAGGGCTAAATAGTGAAACCATTCGTATTTCCTTGCTCATTTGGGGGTGTTATGGTTTGAAAGGGGCAGGCAAAAATCTTATTGGCTTTTGCTGCCAAGACCCAGTGAATGAGGGGTGGAGTTTAGGCCCCTGTTGTGAAAGGGGTCTGGGTGTCAGGTGTCAGGTATCAGATGTCAGTATTCCACCCATTTCCTGCCAGACTCTATAAAAGCCAGGAGGACTGGGGGCTTCCCCCTCGTGGTCTCTCCGGCTTCAGTCTGCTTTCTGCCTCGCTCCTGCACTCCCCTGCCTGCAGCTCGCCACGTGGAGCCCAGAGGAGAGGCCCAGCTTTTGGCTACCAGCTCGCCACGTGGTCTGCAGCATTCCAACTGCATCGGGCGCTGGAGTTTTGGACTCTTTTCTTCCCATCGGCTTTGCAGTGAAGGACCTTTCAGCAGCCTGTATCGCCGGTCATCTGAGCTCGGGTTGTATATATTTGTATATATGCATTTTCCCTTTCTCCCCACCTGTTACTCTTTCTCCCTGTGCCATTAAATTTGTTATAGTTTTCCAATTTCCAACTGGAGCCTGTTCTTCCTTACTCCCCTTCTAAATTTTCGGGGGAGGGGGGGGGAGTGATAGAAACAAAACTCTGTCTGGTTTGTGACTTGCCCTGGCCGTTTGCTAAACCAGCACAGGGGGCCTGTCCCTCTTTTCTACTATCACCCTGACTCTTTTCATCTGTCCACCTCAGGTCTCTCACATCCCCTTGCACTGCTTCTATTACCAAGATCTGTATTGAACACCAGCTCCCATCCACCTTTATGCATCTTCCAGTATCCTGACAGCACATCCTGTAATACACAGAGCTCTGCCATTTTCCTTGCACCACAAAGACAAACAGTTTCATGTGACTGCTAGAGATGAACAGCACTGAGTATTGGCAGGTCCACTGAGGTCTGTAAAACATCAACACCTCTCAAGTAATTATTACTGTTACTGGACATCCGTACAGTGTTTCTGAGCACACAGATGGGGAGTCATCAGCTGCAAATCCAAGAGGAGGAGAGAGACTAAGGTGTGTTTATACACCACAAGATGTTCTATTAACTAGTACAACGTAGATGTACAAGATGAACTCCTAGCGTGACGCCATTTTTGCAATAGACAAATGCAGTCCTTGGATGTAGCAGGGGAGGTATTCCCATGGAGACAGGTACTGCTGCACAAGGCTTTTGTTAGACCAGATGCCAAAACAGGATGATGACTGAGCTACCATATGCTGTAACACTGAACTTATATATCGGGACATTTCTGGACCAAAGAACAAGCAGGGATTTTTGGATAACATGAAAATTTTCATTTTGTCAAGAAAAAAAATTAAGTGGGACATAATATTTTACACTTATAAGGGAATGAATGTAAAGATAAGGTCTAGCTGAGAGATCAGGAGAATTTGTTCCATTATGAATTATTTTACCTTGAACTGCAATGATAAGAAATCTATTAACTGCCCATATCCTTATGAGCAGAGATTCAACATATGGACTTATTTAGCTTAATAAAAGCTGTAAGCTTGGAGGGGAAAAAACTGCTGTTTCTCAAGACAGAAGGTAACAGTGGAGCAAGTGGAAGGAGGAATGAGAACATACAGCTGTTCCCTAATCACTGGGATGATAAAAGGTTTCCAACAGGAATTTAGGAGCATAAAGCTAACTGGTCTTACAATTGTGGCTCATGACTCTGTGAGAGGATATATCTATGATGGCAATACCACCAAAGAAAACTATCTAAATTAGAATTATGGAGAAGATGGAAACAAAAGGTTTAATTTCAGATTTGAGCATCCTTTCCAGGCTGCAAAAAGCAGCACCCCTGTGAAGGCCGGGATGTTTTTTCCAAGTTGTGGAGACAACAAGGCTGTGTTTGCTCTACTGACTTCACTGGAGCTTTGATCATTCACACAGATCTGTACTTTTATGTAATGTATGCCTATGTTTCATCATGGACATGTATCTTTTTCACCCTGTTAAATCAGTGAACAGGAAGTTTGCGGCTTCAGCTGTTAGTTACATGCAGTCAGCATTCAGCTTCTGTGAGCTTGCAGAGATGAAAGTAATTGTGTTTAGACAAATATGATTAAACAAAGACAGAACAGTTTCAGATAAACCAATGCTGTTTCCAAACCAGGAAAAAGACACTATTAGACACACCATCAAATGTAAGATTTAGCAGGAATAACTGAAAAATATAAGACCAATGAAAATGCCAATATTTTCCACCACTAAGATGATATTTACTGCAGTGACCTCTTTGATGAACTTAATTATCTTAACTGCCACTGTGTTTAAACTATCTTAGCCCAGGTTTTGGAAGCTTTTATTACAGAATTGTAACCATATGCATATAAACTGTGGGCAAAAGCTGATTACTTTCCACACAAAAAAATACTAAAGAGCCTACTGAGAGCAGCCAATGTTAAGTTATAGACTATCAAGTTACACAGAAGTAAGCACATGCATTTAACCTGTTATACATCAGTGCAAAGTAAAGAATATGCATCACACTGACATTGCTTCCATGTGCAACTGAGCATTTGTACCTGGTGCTGTACACCAGCCCCTGCTACAGCTGAGGGACAACATTCTCCATCAGTATTTTAAGACCCTGTTTGGTAAGCTGTGACCATCTTGGAAGGGGATAGTAGCTGGCTGCCTACCACATTGCTAGTTAATGCAGAGTTATAAAAGCAAAGGGAGAGGTCATGCAATGACAGATAATGGGGCCATCAGGGAAGTATTACGTTTTAGCTGCTCTGCTGGCATGCCTCTTCTAAAAAACTCTGAAAAAGAGAAGTACAAAGATTTAGATGAGGCTTTATTTGCTTTCAGCAACTGGTGAGAGGGCATATAGGTTTGTATTTCCCTATTCAGAGCAACTTCTTTCCCTTTGCATGACACCTTCAAGAAATTGAGAGGGATTGATTCTGGAGGTATGATTACAGACTGTGAAGTAAGTAAGACACAATGAGTTAATAAAATCCTTAGGAAAAAGTGCAGCTTTAGGAAAATGCTTGCCAAAATCAAAGTGTTCTAAAATTAAGGACAGGACCTGAAATCTGTAGTCTAAAGGGCTTCAGTCTTTTGAGACAGCTCTACTTGCTTCAGCCAAAGCCTATCATTATACAACACTTGAGGCTATATATATTACAGCTTAAGTACTGAACATACTTCTCTGTGTATTGCACATTAGAAAATGTGAATCTGTGAGGTCTCAGTCCTTTCCTCAAGACAAGCTACTTCTTTTCAGGAGAAATGCCGAAAGCAAAATACTAAAACAAAAAAAATACTAAGATGAGGCTTTCATTTTAGCAGCCAAGAAGAAATACTTCTTTGGAAATGGCTGCAGGCCATTTATATTTATTTTTCCAGCCATATCTGAAGGCATCATTTTCTTTGCTTTAAGAATATCATCTTCTGAAGGCAAATCTTGGGTAAAAAAAATGCTGTTGCAATGGTGGTCAAAGGCAGAAATACATAAGAAGAATTCAAACTAACATTCACTCTTACTGTGCTTCTCTCTATTGCATTGCCTTTTAAAATATTCCCCCTTCTGACCTTCAGCATGTGAAGACGAGGCACTCTGTGGTCAAGAAATGCCTTTAATTCTACCAGTGAAAACAACTAAGAACATGGAGGGAATTATCAGACTTACAGAGGTTTTTTTCTTTTATTTTAAATCTTAGAAGAAGAAAATTTGAAGATTTCTTTTCTTCTTTTCTATCAACCAGCAGGGCACAACCAAAGCTCCAAGCAACTTTCACCGTCCCAAGGCAGCATGCATGGCGGCTGCCTCTAGCACTAGGAACCTCTTTCTCGAGGGGGCAAATCCACCCTAGACAGATGCAGAAGTGGGCAGTGGGACACTGTGGAGCAGCTGCCTGGCGACAGCTCATTTTTGCAACCAGGTCCTGGCACGCACATTCTTCTGGTGGAGGAGTGTACTTTCCAGCCTCAGAAAGGGCTTCAGTAGCACAGCACAGCCTCTGCTTTTTTGCCCAGATTTGATGCTGGTTTTATTCCAGATTGTCCAAGTCACATCTCACAGCACACCTGTTTTCCATCTGTCTTTTCCTCTTTATGTTGAAATATGGTAAGGAAACTTAATCAAATGCCATATAACCAACATTTTAAACAAGTTTATTTTGAATAGTGTATTTCAGTAGGCTGCATATATTTAATGTGCAGAACGCTTTGGTTTGAGCAGACTTATTTGAAATACAAAATAGAGCTATACTGCTAAATCACATTAAATAATTTTCTAAGTTAATTAAAACATAGGCTTTGCACACTCAAAGTCAGTGTTGATGCTTAAGGAACACAATAAGCCCAGCAGCATTATCAACAAAATCTGGAGCTAAATTCATCAACCTACTAAACACACGACCTATAAGAAGCAACACTGGAGTACTGTTTTTTAGCAATGTTCCCCTGCTTAGAAAAAACAAAATTAATAGACAATGCAGGGGAAATGCAATAAAAAGAGACCTATGCTGGATCAAAAGAAAGATTGGTCAAGCCAAGTTCAAAATGCCTTTCCATATGATTAAAGCACAGTATTTCACAATTATACTACAACAGTTATCTTTAAATACCATGACTACATTACATGTAAGATGAACTCTGTCCTTAAGTGATCATCAGAGCTGTCTGCCCCAGTGAAAGGCCCCAGTAGCAGAAAATCCTTTTAGGGTTCCCTGAAAATAACTTCACCTTGCTCAGGCCATGGTTGCATGGTCAATGATACTTCTGCATAGAAATGCAGTGGCATTCAGAAACTCCTTGCCTAAATGCAATGCCTATGATATTTACCACTTTCTTTAAAGAAACAGACCCTTCAAAGGTTCTGTGATTCGAACTAAATGATCCTTGGTAGTGAGGATAAGAAAACCAGAGCCTTTTCTTCTGACCAAATACTAGCCAAGGGTAGAGATTGGAATTTCAGTGTGTGTAACACTTGACTTACTGGAGCTTCTTTCTTGTCTACCACAACAGGGATATCAGCTCTCGATGCAAAGAAAACATTACAAGGGCTAAAAGGCAAACTAGGGGTTTAACCTCCTGACACTGGACAAAACACATGCAAATCAGTAATGAAATTAATAATATCTTTCACTATGAAAAAAAAAATACCTTCCCTGTAACTTGCAAATACTGTGAGTGGTATTTTCCTGGGACAGATATTAAGAAAAGAGGATTTCAGAGCTATCTCATTGCACATTATCCTCTGGTAGCTGTACATTAGTAAATCATTATTTAGTGAAACCACACAATGAAAATCAGCCAGTCATTCTGACTGTAAGGTCCTACATGTCTGTGTCATTACAGAAACAGCAGTCCCTGAATCTAATTATCATGAAATGTTAAGTACAACTGCCTGCATTGCCAAACATCACAGAAAGAAGAGTAACTTAACAGCTTTACAAAAGCCCAAATTCTGCTTGACTATTTCACTCCTGTACACTTCTTTGTTACTTTCAAATAAATTTTATACATTTAGGTACAAAAGTAAGAGAAAAACAAAATGGTTAGCAGCTGAAGAAAACTACAGTGTGTAAAGTGCTACAGCTTATTCTCAAATGTCATGCAGTTACTCCCACTGAAAACCTAAATAGCTTTAAGAGCCTATACCTGCAGTGGTAGGGAATAACAATAGGCATAAAGCTAGATTCAGTTTTGTTCCAGTAGAAAATGTTGAATACAGAGAGGGGCTCAGAGCTGGGTCTTTGATCTCCCAACATTTTAGACCCATGCTTCTTTGCAGTTCTCTGCTGGTGTGCTAAACTGTGTGAGGAAGGGTCAAGACTTTTAGGAACTGGAGAGTATTTATGATCTTCCATCTTGCATTTTTTTTTTTTGCATTCACAGATCAACCCAAAAGCAAGAATACAACTGTTCTCTCCTCAGAATTGCAAGAGGAATGACAGAGAAGGTCCCCATGTTCTCCAACACCCTCAAGTACACCAGTGAAGGATTATATCTTCCTGCCTGGGCAGATAACCTGCTTCCCCATGTGCAACTCAGAGCTCAGAATGCTGATACAACACAAACTACTTTTTTTAATCAGAAAAACACTGTGCACTCCCCCTGAGTGCTGCAATGGTAACAGAACAGCACTGAGCTATAGCAAGAGAACACGAAGCACAGTCAAGAAGGCCAGTCATGAACGTGTCTGCAGTCCCTGCTGGCAAGGGCATGCTTCTGTGTACACAGTACTTTTGACACCATTTTTCATGAGTAGGCTTTTGTGGACACACTGGGGTCTTAAGGGTCTCACATTTGAAGGGCTGCCAGGCTCTTTTTATCACCTCTGACTTCAGATGAGATTTTTGGAAGGGGCTGTTTCAGGGATGATTTTAGCTGATCCTTGGGGAAGGGCTATGAAGAAGTCCTTTGTTCTCTTTTATTTTTTTGTTTGTTTCGTGGGGGGTGGGGGTGGGGGTTTTTTTTGTTTTGTTGTTGTTATTGTTTGTTCTCTTTTTTGTTCTCTTTGTTCTACCACAGGGAGTGCCTGAGTCTCTTGTTGGTACCAGATGGTGGTATTGACAACAGTTGTGTAAGATGTGACCAGATGAATGATCTGTTCAGCCTGGTGGCAGAACTATGAGAGGAGGTGGAAAGGCTAAGGAGCATCAGGGAGTCAGAGACTGGTGAGTCTGAGTTACACATCTAAACCTATCTAAATCCAGCTGTCTCTGGCATTTGTTTCATGGGGAAGTTGGCAGCAGTCTGGAGCAAGGGGAGCTGCACAGCCCAGGGGGTATCTCTTGCACATCTGTGTGGTGGTGGGGACACCGGGAATACAGGCCAGACTGCCAAAACCCCCCCACTGCCCCTCACCTCCAAAGCCTGATACATGATACAAGCAACACATAGCATCCTTAGAGCACTGTCCTGCTTGACAGAGGCACCAGAAAACAGCCCCAACATCTTAACTTAGATTACAGGGTTACCTGTAATAGATCCTAAAAAGACCCTCAAAAGATACATGCTTTACTGGCTATTTCAATAGCAATTTCTCAGCAAATACTCTTGCAGGAATGTTAGCCCAACTATATCACTTAGCTTGCCTGATAGTTTAGAAAGTACTTTTATTACAATATTTAAACATTTCTTCATATCACTAAAACACAATCCTAAGTATCTTCCACGAGTTTCTGAAACAAGGAGTTTTCCCACAAGCATCTGCTCAGATATACACCTGCTTCAATCTGCTGCTTCCTTCAGAGCATTAGCAGAGATGGAGAAAAAGCAGTAAGTCTGAAAGGGAAGTAAGTCGGTATTCTGGCTAAACAGGGCAGCCTTTGCAGACCTGTACTTTGAAATTCAGCTCAGGAAAGTACTAGCTCCAACACCTCCACCTAACGCTTGTGATGACCCAGCACAGGACAGCAGCAGTCTCACACAGCAACCAGTGTAAAAACATGTAGGGCTGGAAATGGTTATTTTATATCCAGAAGTGACATACTGGAGCAGACCCTTGCTGACTGGTGAGTCTGAGTTACAGATCTAAGCCTATCTAAATCCAGCTGTCTCTGGCATTTGTTCCATGGGGAAGTATTAAGAGGCAAAATATGTAAGATTTTGTCTTTGAGCTGGTTTCTCTTCATGTTACCTGATTTATTTTGCACTATCTGAGTAGAAAATTCAGATTTTACTAGAGACTGGAGCTTTTAATTTTATATGCAGATTTACTAATGTCTTTTGACTAGTTTGTCCTTCTAGACAACCACACATACAGAATTATTGCAGGGAGTCACGCTTGCACAGAAAAGCAGATACAACCTTCAAAACATTGAGAACATCTCTTGTTTGTTAAGAGTATTTTACCTAAAATGATGCTGTTCTTATCAACAAAACTCAGCTTATGTTCACCTATTTGATTTACCAACCAATAAGAGAATAGCAGATTCCATAATTAACAAAATAAATACCACCAAAACTTTAATTTCTGAATGGACACTGCATCACTGCCACCCTTCCAAGTGTATTTCAACCCCCTTGGAGAAGATGGATCTCTCTTTTACATTTCTCCCTCACCAGTTTTGCCACGTTTTGCCTTACGTTCAAGCAAAGGAATGCGTGATGGTAAGTTGATCCCTCACAACCAATGTGTCCTGTCCCAGACTCATTACAAGCAGCATGAAGAGTTGCACTGTGTTGTTAAACAGAACTGCAGCCTTTTATTTCTTTCTTTTGCATGAATGCAACTGCTGTGGTTTGCTGCATTTGAATGGCATACATGTGGTGTTCTTTATAGATGCACTGAAAGCAGCCTGCTGTGCTGCAACACCCAAGATGATTCATCATGACAGAGATCATTTTAACTGCTGGAGTGTGAGCTAACACTCATGTGAGCTACAGCAGCCGTCCTGCCTGTTCATCCGCTCCCCGCAAAAACCCAAACCTGCGTATAGAGTACATGGCATCACTGTGCTGCATCATTTGGAGAACAGGATTTCAGGAAAACATCCAATGTAGAGGGGAATCACTGCTCCAGCAATCCCTGTAGACAAGGCAAAGATGCTGGCAGACCCCAGCCGTGCACATCTGCATCAGCATCTGCACTGGCAGGGAAAGGACAGGAATGTCCCTTCACTGCTGCAGTGTGGCAGCAGAAGCCCTGCAAACCAAAATCAAAAAAATCCAAAGCAGAAGCAGTGGCTGAGTGGTGGAAGCACCTCCCTGAGGGGCTGTTGGTAGCTTGCCACCAAATTACTCTCAGTTTGCATAAAGGAGCTGCAGTCTTTCGGCTGCCTGCAGCACTGAACCAGAATTTGCCTGCTTGTTGATCCTCCCAGCTCTGAATTTCCAGTGAGAAATGAAGTCAGAGGGAGGATCTCAGAAGGAAAAGCAAGGATTGAGATTAAGACAGTAGCAGAAGGAAACCCTGTTTCCACAGATCATCTCTTCAGGACATTAGCAACATCCTATTTGTGTCTTCTAACCTTCCTTTTTGAGGAAGGAAATGTAAGGAGTCTGTCTGCTCCCTCCTACTAATAATTTATAAGTCTATTGACTAATTTCAACTGTAATTTATAGGAAACTAACACCTTTGGTACCTTACCAACCAACCCTATCCCTAGGTTGAAAAAATTAAGCAGCCAGGAAGAGAAAAGAGATCATTTTAGTCCTGTCACCAATGGGAAGACTACAAGACAAGGTGCACTTTCAGTATATATCCGAATACTCATGTGGTGCTCAAATTAAAGACACTTCAATGAAGCATGCCTACAGATAGTCACACGTGTGAACTTATTTTAGGGTGTTGTATCTGCACAAAACCCCACATGTTCCATAATACATCTTATCCCATCATAACAGAGTTTTAGATGACATCTTGATTCTTAAATGAAGGACATAATTTTAAAGCTTTAAAACTGAGAGTTTTTTATTGAATGCCTTTCAAAGTTCTTTATAACAACAGAAAAACATGCATCAATGTGTCACATAGAAAGGCACAAGAACATCAATGAAGCAGGCAGTCAGATACAAGCAGGAGGACCAACTTGCAGGCCTGACAATTTATGGTACCTAGCTCTACAACTCCTAGATTCTGCACACTAAAATAAAATCCAGAATCACCATACTTTATTAACATAAAGTATGATAATAATTACATAGTATGATAATACTTCATAGATGGGAAACCACAATGGTACAACAAAGTAACTTTAAAACCTACGCAACAAAATATGTGTATGTTTACTTCCTAACTGACAGCATACTGATTTTCTGCTATTGTGTGTAATTTAAGGTCAAGGCACTCCCTGGTTTTTTTTTGTTATTAAGAAATATTAAAAATGGAGGTAAAAGAGTTCAGAAAGCAACTTGCACATGCCAGCAAACTAGTATGAGATCATTCTTGTAAAAGCAGTCACAGACAGACATAAAGATGACCAGGAAAGAGTAAACGAAAAAGAAGAAAAACAGACCCATTACAAGTTCCAAAATATGCACAGTTGCTGGCAGTTCAGGGGGATTAGTAAGAAATCTCGAAGGAGTAAATAAGGAATCTTGTTTCACTCATGCTGTCAGGGCAACAGAAACGGAGCCACTTATCTGAAACAATGACTGATAAATTATTACATAGCCTGTTCAAGAGTGATTGATATCAGTCAGTCTTAGCTCATGCCATCCCCTTTGGCATAACAGGAACATCCCCTGAATACGGCAGAAATTTTCTTAGCATTTCTTCAAACCACAGGCATGAAGATTCGGATAAGTTTCCACACAACCTAATGAAAAAATGTAATTTTGTAAATAGCCATTTTGCTGAGAGATTGCTATCTAGTCGCTCCGGTACTATGAAACTGGAGACTAAAAATTGCACAATAGTAGTACTATTAGGGAATTTTTTTGCAAATGTCTTTCATTTCACAGGTTCACTTTCAATTTACTTCTGAACAATCAATGTATTTTTATCCTTACCATGATTATTGATGCAGGAACAGCAAGACACAGGGAGACAAGCCTATCCTTGCTTAGATCTGCAGGCATGGCAGGCTTGGGAGACAGAAAAACACAGCCCTGTGGATGAGGAGAGCTGAAGAAAGTGTCCCCCTTAGCCTTCAGCATATCTTTTTGAGGATAAAGCAATGATTTCTGCAAAGGTGCTGCTACTGTGTGCCACTTCCTTGGTGAAGCAATTTTCTGCCTGGCAGCATACTGCAGGGATCAGGGCTGCTCCTGTCCTTTGACTGGTGCCTGTGTGGAAGACAGCGGGGAGGTTTCTTGTACACCGATGCCCTTCTCACTACACTGAATTCTCTAAAAGTCTATGTCTTTTATGTTAAAAGTCAAAAATCATAAAAGCTCTATATGTTTCCTCAAACATTAGAAAAGTTTTCAAGAATTTAATTTAATATTTAACTAGATACTGTTTAGCCCTTAGAGAAATAATGTAATATCTTCCCACACAACTATCGCTTTCTCAAGGTTGCATGGTTTGCCTCAAAAGCAGTAGTTACTGGTGACGCTTTCCTCTATTCATGCACAGCTGGTGGTTTTTACTTCGGTATTTCTTATAGGGCAATTTCTGAGACAAGAGCTCCTCAGTCTCCATTGGGATCTGCCATAAACGCTTCTTGACCCCTTTTGTAACATCCAATTGAAAGTTTTTTACTGTTTTTACACAGTATACCAGGCTCTCAGGAGGCTTTAGGAGCTTCTCCAGCTCAGAAGCCTTCACAGCCCTGCCACACTCGTATATAGAGACATGTATATTTTGCAGATACAGACTGTATACTATTTACATTCCACAGGGACAGATATTTTGATGCCACATCCCTGCATGACAGGGGTTTTTTTTCCTTTACTTGTGCTTTATTCATTGCTAACAGTTTGCTCAGTAATATACTGAAGAGAAATGGGTGGCTGTCTAAAGCCAAGACTCAAGACTCACGCCCAGTGTTGGCTGTTTCCTGTGCCAGGATGTTACCCTTCTAAAGGAGTGGACAGGCCATCATCAAACAATGCCCTGAAGATCAGTTAATCAGGCAGATAGACCCAGCCTTTGAACTGGGTCAGCATTCTCCTCGCACAGTATTTTCAACAACCCATCTTGCAAATGAAGGAACAGGCAAACTGCCCATCTGCCTGAGATGAACTGGGAAGGGGTTGAATCCCCGAGTCCTTAACCACGACAACTTCCCTTTAAATGTCAGTCTCTTGGAATAAGCGGGCACTGGCTCAAAATCAGCAACATTTGGCACTGTTTGTAGTATGTTGTGAGTTAAAACAAGAGCTAATTAATCATTTTTATTGCTATTTCCAAATATTTTTCAAAATTAATACTGTAGTAACTTGTGTCTAAAATGGAAGAAGCACACCTTACTTAGATAAAAGCATAATTTAAGATAACAACTTAGCGAGTATGACCCTGACTTCTTGCTGCACTGAACATTAACTGTAATACAGTAGATCTACAACATGATCATTAGTGCTTGTACCGTTTCCTCTATTAAAGATAACAGCAAATACAATACCCTCATTTCCTTATTGCTGATGGCAGCATTGCCAGACTCTTTTAAATTTAAATCTTCTTTTCTCTATGTGCTGCAAAAAGAGCTTTGCAGTCGCCCTAAAACAGGTCTCCAAAAATATTTTTCACAAAATAATTCTGAATCAAGGTACTGATAAATCAAGCTGGTGTGATCATAAAACCCACTCTATTTCCCTTCCAACAATTTAAATACATCATTAACAGGAAAAAATAGTTTTAAATCTATTTATAATAAACAAGAAAAACAAATTAATGTTACCTAGCAAATTGACGAAGCTACTCATGCAAAATGCCCTCACTCTCTAGAGTATGCCATGTATGAAACTATTAATTAACATTGCTTCAGAAATAGCATATTTAGGACACAAATGCATTCCTCTCCCAGGCAGAGGCAGCACTTCAACAAGTTTCCTACTTGACAGTTTATCTGCTTGCTTATTTCTTCTTGACAGCAATGTGCTAGAAAGTTCTCCCTGGAACTCCCACAAAGCCCTTGTTAAGATGTTGTCGCCAAATAGAAGAAAAGTCCAAGAAGATTTCCCGGCTTTCATTAAGTAATCTCTGTATGTGATGGATTAAATCACTCCTCTCTGAGAGGATTCACTTTCTAGCCTCACGAACAAATTTTGAAGAAATAAACACTCTGTGCCTGGAATACATCAAATGGCAATTATTTTTTTAATTCAAAAATCCCAACAACAATGCCTTAGGACGGATACTGTTACTTCTCCCTACAAGTCACTAAGTTGTATGCCATGTCCATGGCAACACTCACAGTTCAGGTTCAAGGGAAGCATATAATTGCCCTGCAAAACACACCTTGATATTAATCCACCCATTGCTCTTGCCTGCCTTCACTGACTGTGATTATAAGGAGGTATATGCAATCAAACAAAAAGACTCTTCCCTTTTTTCATTCCTCCTCTCCATCTGACACCTTGCCTCAATATATAGGGTTTATTATGCTTATGAGACATGTTTTTTTATGGAAGTCCTCTTTAGAAATATTGTGAGAACCTCTTTATCCTGCAGTCTACTATAATTACTATTAAAGTGGGTGTTTATGCTATTTCAAGAGGATAAAAGCAAGATTACATGATAGTATACGCTTCTCATTATGGAGACCAATCTCCACATTTTTTTTGTGCTGCAATTTGCTTACATAAATATAATCATAATTTTATAAGTATAAATGGGTTATGAATAGTAAATTTAGAATTATATAAGTTCTCTTCCCTTACTGTGACTTCAAGTACACTGTAAAACCCTTTGCAATAAGTTATCCCTTTAATAGGATCACATTTAGTCACTGTCTTGCATCTTCCCTCAGGACAAGACTTCACAAGGAATTCAGAATACCTGTCAGTTATTCAAACTTTGTTAAATCAGTTAGTATAAGCAGTGTAACTGCTCTAGTATTCCTTGTATTAATTGTGTAACAAAGAAATACTGCTTTGAGACTTTTTGAAAGTCTCTTCACTTACGTATCCATCTTCTGGCCAGGCATTTCTGTATACAACAGTTGTATACGTCGTTAATAACAATTACAACTACTGTCACATTGAGTATAATATATTGAGTATAATATATTAAGTATTGAGTATCATATATTAAGTATTGAGTATAATATATTAAGTACATATAATTTTGTCACATCCACAAAATTAGCTTAATAGAAGTAGATAAAACTGCCATTATGGACGCTTACATACTAGAATATCTTCTTCAGGACATTTGCTTGAGCTACAGTTAATCATATACAAGTTACACGTGACCTGTGGAACTAGGTAACCTGCTTTGAAGCTAAAAAAGATGCAACACAAAAGAAAGCAATTCTGTTGTGTTGCTTTTTTAACTAAGTGAGATAGTTGAAAACATATCATATGTTGATAGGTGTGGATGCAGGGGAGTGAGAAAATTTGCCACATTGCATGTGACAGAGAAAAAGGCAGGCAGCCCATTGGAGAAACCACGTTTGGTCACAGACTTGATGGGAAGCAGAGACAGATGCATGTGCTGCAAAACTGACCAGCAGGGCTGATGTGGAAGCTGCCTGCTCTCTTCCCTTGTGCCTCCAAATAGCCTTTAGAATAATCAGGATTTCACAAAATAACATGCATGACATCATTTCTCATGTACTTTACCTAGAGAATAGAACTATGCAACTACGCAGTTATGTTCTTGAATATAGGAAAACCACTTGGATGAAGTGAAGTTTATTATCATTTCCTAGGTCAGAGAGAGGTATGAAGTTTTAAGCTCTATATCAATTTTTATTTTCACAAAACAAAATATCTTTCAACTAAGCAAAAGAAAAATATCAAAGAATAGTAATTTCAATGCTTTAATAGACGACAAAGGTCAACTGGTAATTAGAGCTTTACATCTATTTCAGTAAATTCATTTGAATAAATAGCAGATGTTTTCAGTACATTTTTAAAGTTGCTCTTAGATTTACGTATGGCATACTTGCATATCATGTATATATGTAAATGTCTTGTCCCCTTAAACATAATTCCAGCTAAGCACTTTAGTGGAAATGGATAAAAGCATATATCTGATTTCTGCACAACTCTGCAGAGCTCCATATGCACAATTTGTGCAAGGCCTACTGCAAGCCATGCAGATGACCTTAATATGAAATTTTTGACATTGTAAGCAAAAACGGTGTTTTACAAAAACCCAGTTCTTTAAATATGCTGATCATAGGTGAAGATACTAGCTACAGGAAGTAATGAAACGTGATGAATGAGTGCACAAACACTGATGCAATTAATGTTCAGGTGGTACATCTTCAACTCTTGATCTAAACAGTTTCAAAATATTAGGTATCTAACCTAATTCTTACAATCAAAAATTCAGTACTCTCCCATATTTCTGTGTCAATGACTGAATATTAAGAAGGGGATTCTTTTTTTACTGTACATAAAGTCCAAAATACTAGTAAAATATGTCAATTAAAGGAAGGGACTTGAGAAATGTTGAATGTCTTGTTACTTCAGGCCACATTTCTGAAACGACCAGAATTTTTAGCTGGTGCAAGAAGTCTTGCTAAATTTCTTTATAGGGATTGTTCCACTATCTTTAGTTCCTTTTGACCAGTTTGTTACTGTGAGAATATTCCAGAATTTGTTTTTGTAATTGTCCAGTCAATGTCAGTTTCACATTTGAGTAAAATTCTTTACATCTAGATAAGAGCAACAAACTTTGTATGTCGAGTCATGTAAATGCCTTATCATTCATTAATGTTTTCTAAAAATGGACCTGTCTTAGCATTAATAAAAAGTTTTAGCTTTTTCAAAAAAGTTGTTGAGAAACACAACAGGACTTGAATATACAGTAATTTGAATTTTACGTTAGTTTGCTACAGTTATCTTTAATATAAACTCATCTGCCCCTAAAAAACCTGAAACTGAACAAATGCCAAAAGACTCCCTATATGTATGGGAATTTTAAATTTAGGGTTCCGCTAAACCCACTGGCCCACTGGGTCCTATGTAGTAGCATTAGCCTTATGACAAGCTCACAAGAAGGACCAAATACTAATAAAAATATAGAAAGTTACAGAGAAAGCTCTTTACAAGTCCCTGTGCAGACTTCCAAAACAAGATGACAGAAGCCCAATGGATTACCTCTCAGAAGACATTTCTGATGAAACATGATGGGACCTATTATGGATTGCTCCACCCATCTGCTTCTTTTTCTTCACAAGTTATATACCCACCACAAAATGGAAAACAGCTCATATCCAAATGCACATAGGTACTTACATAACACTTGTGAATTCCCAAGATTAAGAGCCACCATGTTCTTCAACACATCACTACTGAACACTGTAAAGCAAGCATAAGTCCTAATCCTTGAATGCTATTTCAAGGACAGGACAGGACAGTGTTATGAAGTCACTATTGCTTCTTGGATGAAGAGCGCTCAGCAGTGTCAACACTATAGTTACTGCAAGTCATCCCTGCAAGCCAGGCTGAGCATGTGGCGGGTTACACAGAAGAGTACATTCTTCTCTTTATCCTTGTCAACAAACCAAGAGAAAATATTGCACAGTTGCAAAGGATAGAATGGGTGTTTTGGCTTGGTTTGGTTTTGTCTTATTCTTCAAGACAACAGCACACCAAAGGAGGTCAGCTCCACTTGGAACAGGTTAATCTTTCCATGTGGACCAGGGAAGTTCAAAGGTTTTTGTCTCCCAGTCCTCTTTCTGAGAACAGGAGCATCATCTGAAATACCAGCAGCTAATACTAACAGCTCCTATGAAGAAATCCAGAAACATGTACCGTTTTGTACCTACTCTTCTGGTGTTCCTTCATGGACCACAGTGTTAGAAGACTAGGCTAGGGAGCACACTGAACAAGGTTTGGTGACAGAAGGACATCAGAGAGCAAAGACTGCTGCTGAGTATAGTTGTGTTAGCAGGAGTTTTCCAGTCACAGTTGCTGAACCAAGAGCAAACTAGCTGGCAAAGACTAAGACCACATTACAAAAAACTGATCAGGAGACAGGTTGTCCATTACGGCCCCAGACAAGACTTTATGTGACAATAAGGCATTCTATAATCATATCTTGCATGTCCTCCACCTGCAGCCTGACATGACTGAAGTGCAGCACCCACCCAACACATTGTATGACAAAGTGTAAATCAAACAAAAAACAACCACAAATACACAGGGAGAAATCTGGTGGGCAAAATAATATACCCACACAGTCAGCTTTCCAGGATATTTTAACTGATAACCATGTAAGGAAAAGGTATACTAACAACTTTGTGTTTGTGTTTCACCCATTAAAAGAGGGCACCAAACACGCCAAGATCTGCTTTGTCACAAAAGCCAGAATGAACAGGGCAGCTCTTGAACATCTTGGGCCACCAGCACTAACTGACCTGAACTACTCCCAGCTCAGGGACATGAGTATTGACACAGCATCTCCCTGAAAGTTCAAGTTCAGTTTCTGTAAGCAGTTTTTACCTCCCAAGCAAGCTTAAGACTAATAGTGCTCCATCAGAAAACTGATCCAGCATTTAGGTTTTCTATGAATACAAGCATCCTCATTATACATTTCTCCAATTACATTGCAAGTGATGCTTTAAACTGCAGATAGCTGCTGTGCCTCTTTTGAACTTGGTGTTCATTTGCCTCTTCTTTCAAAACGTTGCCACACAAATTTCCCAAAATGAAAAGGTGTGCCAGAGTGCAACTGTTAAATCTGAAACCAAACAATCTCTGTGTTTTACTTCTTGTCCCTGTTAGAGGTTAGAAGGAGAATGGCAAAAGCAAACCATGCTGTCTGGGCACACAATATGACACCATAATCTTTAGCACAGAAATGCACTTGGAACAGCAAATTCATTCGTGTCTTACAGTATCAAAAATTGGTCCTTTTACTAACAATCACATACTCAATGAACACGCTGAATCTGGCCTAAACCTGCAAGTTCATTAAATACCACTCTAGAGCAAACATTCTGAAATTCTGACAAAATTTTACATTTTCCCTTCTTCCCCCACTGGAAAAGCAGAGATTGCTGGGTTTTGGACGCTTTAGATCAGAACAACTGCTGTATCCTAACCATTCCCTGAACAACATTTATTTCAGGAACAAACTCAGAAAACGATTCCCTACTGCCAGGGGGAGAATGGAAGATACTCAGAATTTATCAGGGAATGTGGAGAGATCTGAAGGTGCAAATGCCTCCTCTATTAAAATGGAAATCTTTTGCAAAATCTTCTTAAGAGAGGAAGTGAATGATCTTCAATATCTATAATCATGCATAAGATTCCTCCTCTTATATACAGCATTCCCAAATTTTGTAACTACTTTACACAGGTCTTTATAATGTGATGTAATACCTAGGTCTCCCTGCTGTCTTTTTTGTGGAATTTAACTCATTTTCTACAGAACTGAGCCCCAGGTTTCTTCCCTATTTGTCTAAATGCACTTACTGTTTTTAGCAGTGTGCCTTTTTAGGCCTGGATAAGTATATGCTGATAATAGAACACATTCGCCTCATTCAAAATTTCAGAATTCTATGACATTTACACTTTGGTTAAGTTTACCTCGTAGCTGGTGGCTGAAACTAAAATCCATTAGTTGCCTCTACCTCCAGCAAGCACCAACTCAAAGACTGCACAGAAAAAATGAAACCTGTTCTTAATCTTCATCTAATGTCCACTTTCCTCTGAATGTCAAAACCTACAAATATTTTAATCAATTCTCTTGCACTTCAGCCAGTCTTTAAATTCTGATTACCTCATTTGGTCTAAGCTCTAACTGTTAGACACACCAGTGCTTCAGGGTCTGTAAAATATACCTGGAAGCTGCAAATTCATGGTAGGTTCTTACTTACTATCACACAGCTCATTGTCAGACAAATCAAAGATCACTGAAATGAATAGAAACCTCTAATCTAGATTTTCCCTCTCAAACCTGCACGTGGCTAAGTGCTCACAGTCTTTGCTCACAAATGAGAATTCAACATGCTCCCTGTGAATTTAAGCTGACAAGGAACTGAATAGAAGTGCAGACATACAATGAAGCTTGAAATGGTAGAAAATTGGAATAAAAAATAGAACTGAAAATGGAAGGGAGCCCACATAGAGCTTCAGGAAAACGTTCCTATCTAAACAAGAAAATGGCCAGGCATAAAAACCCAACCTATTATAAACTATGATGGGAAATCTACTTAGAGACTGCTGGATGAATTGAATACTACATATAGCAGATATGATAGTAATTACCCTAATTACAAAAAGTAAACTCTTAAAAAAATCAAATTTAAATATAATGAAAAGAGAAATTTAACCCTCAAGCAGACACCTTTCTCATTGACACTAATCCAGATTGGGCAAGAAAACATGGTTTATTTATAGTGACAAATACAAGATTTTGAAAGCACGCATTTTTAAAAAATCACTATAATTATCTTAATTTTGACCAGCTAAAAAGTAATGTTTCTTACTGAAAAAGTATGTGTCTTTTTCTGACTGATATTTCAAGGATTACTTGAATTCCATAACAGTAACTCATTCTGCAAGTCAAGCAGTGAAGGTCTGGCCTTAAGACATCTGTGTGTGGAAATTCATTCATTACACAAAATAGAAAACCTGCTACCAGAGCAAGCATACAAGAAAACCACACTAATCCTCTGAGAAGGATACAAAGGAGATATGGCAAGAGAGACTACACTCAAATGCATCCTCTGTCAGGACTTAAATTCACCCTCTTCTGAGACATCGAGTAGCAACAAAACCTCCTTCCCTGTTCTGACCAGCGCAGCAAAAGAGCTGAAAAGATAAACATTGGTTTGCCTTAGTTTTGTACAAGCCTTTTATCTTATGAATGAAGCCAACTCCCAGCTTGAAGTACAGTGGAAGAATAATGGAAAAGATGAAGGTGCAGAAGAGAGAAAAAAAGGTAATTTGTTTCCACTAACAGCAAATACAGTCATGAACAGGGAACACTGGATCACATGTAACCAGCAGAAAGAGAAATCATGGAAAAGGGCAAAATGGATGCGGTGGTCTTTCTCTGTTCTTGGAAGGACAGATGTCTGATATATTTATGATGGTTTATGACCTGTAAGATTAAGATTAATTTTCTCTGATTTTGACTGCTTTCTTAATTTTTGGTAAGACAGTTAGAGCTAGGTTTACAGGTACTCAGGTATTACAAGAAACAGATACACCTGGAAGCTTTATAGGACACTTCTTTTTTATTTTTATTTTTTTAAAGACTATTAGTCCATTTGGTTTAATGATTTCAAAAGGAATTGAACAAAAATGCTTATGTGCTTTTAAAATCCCATTTTACACTTTTGATTAAATCCTTTAGAAGTGTCTCAAAAAACCCTTTGCTAAATGAAGACATAACACCGGGTGAACATAAGGAAGAACTTTTTCACTGCAAGAGTGACAGAGCACTGGGACAGGCTGCGCAGTGAGGTTGTGGAGTCTCCTTCTCTGGAGACATTCAAAACCCAACTGGATGCATTCCTGTGTGACCTGTTCTAGGTTGTCCTGCTCTGATATGGGTGTTTGACTAGATGATCTTTTGAGGTCCCTTCCAACTCCTAACATTCTGTGAACCTGTGATATCTCCTCATGTCAATGATCCACTGTGAGGACAGATCCACTACAACATTAACTGCCTATAACAAGGGATTTATAAAACAAGCAGATAGAGTAATTCAAGAGAGTTCAGCTAAGGGAGCAGCTAAGGATCTTGTACAAAGGTCTATAAAAATCCAAATTATTGCATGCTCATATAAAGGTCAGCTTTTTAACATTTGTACATCACTATTTACTTCAACCAAGCTATTATAGTAATTAGAAGCTGAAGATCTTTATGTGATTCCTGGCTTTTAAAATAAAGAGCTGAAACACCTTCTGAAACATCTTTGAGTAAAACTTAATCAACATTTTTGCACAAGAATGATAAATAATGTAGAACCATCTTAACAGGGCACCTTGACTGGAAGAAAAAAATGGTAATTAACTAATAATATGACCCAATTTTAAGAAGTTTATACAAATGCATTATGCTGTGCACTAAACTTACATACATAATTTAGGTTATTTTGGATGAGAGTGACTCAGCATCAGATCATTCAGAAAGTAGCATGAAGTGAACATGATGGTCTTGCTGTGTGCCTGACTACTGAAGTAAACACCAGTTGTCACATCTTATTTAGTGTGAACAGGCTTACAAATAATACCAAACCATGATTTATAGAAGTTTTTCACAATGGGGTATTTCATTACCATCCCAGGTAGATATGCCCAGGTTGGCTTGTTCCTTCTAAATAATTGCATTACTGCTCTAACCACATTAACTTTTCCTCAGTTATATGTACCTTCCACAGACGTCAATCATCACCACCACTCCTTTCGTGAGGGTAGCTCTTCAACAATGTGGATGATCTGTACAGATCCTGCCTCACCACTGACCTCTCTTTTTTCCATGTAATCAATATTTGTTTTTTGTTTGAAAATCTGACAGTCTGGAAATACACCCAAAGTCAGTCACATCCCATCTGCACTATTTGCACACCTCTGAGCACTTGAGTCTGTTTTAAGATCTTCACAGTCTTTCTGCTACCTGGATGCTTCACCCCAAACATCTGCTGCAGTCCCACACAGTCCCACTGGATAAAATAAAAAAAAATCTCCTGCTGACTCCTGCGTACTATTTTCATGGCAATATTCTGCAGCAGTCTCTGACTAAAATTCTGTAATTCTTTACACCAGCTATCATGTTCAGGCAATCTATTATCTTTTTAAGTTGAGAGGAAAAGCAATGCACTCCCGTTTGTTTAAGGTTCCAAATAAATTACTGTGACATACTCTGCAAAAAATGAATGAGAGACTACATAAGTGCTGGTGATTTCAAATTACTTTCGGGACTGAAACAATCAATGCTGAACTCCACAGGTTTTTGAGACTGGGCAGAGCATGCACTTCACTGTAACAGATGACTTAAAGCATTAAATCTATTACTAACTGCTATCCAAAGTCACTTCTCGCCCTTCAAAGTACTACTACCTTAAAAAAAAAATCAATACGAAAGTAATTACAGGAAGGAACTTGTGTGGACTGTCTCCAGTGAACTCTGCTTCTTTCACAGATAAGTATTGAGCCATTAGAGGTGAAAGGTGAGGTGCTGAGCATATGATGCTAGATAATACTCACAGCAACCGCTTCCAGGATTTGTTTAACAGCATCAGCAGCATCTCGTTCACTGTAGTAACCCTTTTCCACAATCCTACAGAAAAAGCAACAGAAATTGTGTTCAGGATTATACATTAAGGTAAATAAAACACGCAGGCAAAAGCTTCTTTTCAAAAATGATGTAGAAGAGTCAAATTTAAATATGACCAGCAGTTTGGAGTGCCCCCTAGAGAACAGAAAACAACTCTTTTGCAACTTAGATTACCTTTGATTCTCAGTGAAATTAAAACCTGGAGACAGAATATCAGCTAGGGAAGAAGCTCATAATTTCTACACACTCAGTTGAAAATTTTTGGAATTTTCTAAAATGCAGGGAATCAGAATTATTCTCAGAAAACACCAGGTATCCTTTAGGAACTGCTTTTTCACTTTTATATTTGACTTAAACTCCCCCTCCCCCTTTTATTTATTTATTAGTTATTTTTAAAAAGCATTGTGCTATGCACACACAGTTCTGAATTATTCAAGAGAAAGAGTTGGTGTAAAAATTTACTAGATTCAAATTATGCCTCAAGCATAACGGGCTGAAAAATTGTCTTTCATTCCCCCCATCAGTAGAAAACTGGGGGCTCTCTTAGTCAAAGAAACTTGGTTTCATTAAAACTGAAACTACCTTTTTTTATTCTGCAAATCTGGTTTTCTTTCTCCCTTTGCTTTCACATCACTTCAACCTTGCAAAAACAAACAAAATCTCAACTTTCTTCTTTATTAATGTTATCTAGCTGAAACCTTACCATGATAAAAATATTAAGAAAGAAAATACTTTCCTGTGTTAAAGCAATGTTCTGAGGTGGTATATTTCAACATGTATGCTATGCTGAATAGACAGGGCAGCAAGGGTTAATGCAGATTTCTGGATTGCCCTCCCAAAGCCCAGCAGTGATACTGTAACTCCATTAGAAAAACATGTGGCACACAGTCTGGGGGCTGACTCAGGATTTGCATCACATGTTCTCCAAGAACTGCCATTACAGAATGTAACATTACATAAATTCACCTTTCAGTTTAACAGAGCCAGCTGAAGATATAGATTTGCAAAATGACATATAAATAGTTAATAAAAGAAGGATCTATCATTAGTATGTAGTAATGCTCTATTTAAGACACGCATCCAACAGTATTTTTACTATTGTATGTTACTACACACAGTATTTGTGAATTCCAGTAATTCTCCCTCAGATGCCTATCTTAAAGGTTATATCCTTGACCTGAAGTTTTGATTTTTTACAGTACTCATTTTTCAAAGCCCTAGAAAACATAGACAGATGTTGTCTAGAAACAGAACCTATGGTTCTGCTGGCTATGAGACATTTTATAAAATGATCTCCTGCAAGCCCACAAGCAAATTTTACAAAACAATGCCCTAAAATCCCCCTGAAGCAGGAGAGCAAGTTGCTAGCAAGCACTTCTGCTTCAGGGTCCAGAAAGAGATTCTGCTTGTGGCAAGAACTGTATACTCCTTTCTCCCTCTTTTTATTACGTTTTTTCTCTGAAATAACAGACTAACATTGAGATACTTTACATCTTTACAAAAGCTGACAGGGAAGGTGTTGACTAATGTACATATAAAAAACATTACTGCATACCTATTAGAAGATTAAGTGCAATAAAAAACAATGCAAAGATAATAATCCACCAGAAACAGATGTAATAAGCATGCCACTGCAGTAAATAGTCTATATAGGTATATTCCTAACCAGCTGCAATTACTTTACCTTAATACTCCTTGTGTTCACTGATAAATAAGCCTATTCATGAGGCATCAGTAACATCAAGAAATCCCCCTCAAGAACAAGTTCTATTTCACCATGATTTCTTCGCTGCATAATTATTTGGCCTTATTTGTAGAAAGCTTCACTGCTTTACCTCTTTTGCATTTTTGTACCTCCAGCCCTTCACCTCCTTGGTCATTGGTTTAAACCACCAGGGAGAGCTTTACTTACTACCACAAGGGTTAAGCAAAGCAAAGGTTAGTCAATGAGACATTATGTTAGGCTATTAACCTCACATTTAGGAAAGAGGTTACAGAAAACCATAAATTACACAACAAAATGCTACATTATGTTTGAAAGTAAGATTCTTCCTCAGCTATTTAAGGCTGAATTTTCCTCCTGCTCTGGTAGATTTCATGGCAAGACCTGAGCTCCAGTGACCCCCTTGTTTGGGTCTTTGTTCCCCCAAATATACCCATTTGGCTTCCTCCTCCTTTTTGATTCAAATAAAGTATTTTGTGTCAGCCAGCAGATTTCTGTCTGCAGCATCCATAAGCATTTCTGAGAATACAGACCTCACCCCCATTCCACCTTCCCCCTTCCCTGCTGGTATTTTGGGTGCTAACTTGATCCTCCAACCATGGCACAAGAGGTGCATTAAAACACTGTCCTTGTTATACAGGATTCCACATATTACAGACATTCACATAATAATTCTGTTAAATTTACAATCTTTAGTAGGGCATGGAAGATCATAACAAAATTTCAGATTTGGTCACAATGTAGTAAAACGAAATAGTCTTCTGTGCTAGTTTGACCCCCTGCTTTCAAACCACCATAAATTTTGGGGTATATTCCACAATGCATCACACCAAAAAGACAGGCATCACTGGGCTGCTGCTGGGGAACTTCTGCACATAGGCTGAGCTGCCAGGAGTGTGCCAGGAGTGTGCCAGGTTTAATTCCACCACTGCTCAGGCATACACCCTCTCGGAACAGGCCACCCGTTATGTGCCATGAGTCCAACAGCTGTAGGATGACCTCATACACTTGACCTCAGAAATTCATGAGATAGAAGGTTTTAAGGTAGGTTTTAAAATTCCCTGATCTTTCAACATACGTGACTAAGATCACAGAAATATGCAGCAACAGAGTTACAATTAAATTTACATTTCTCCCTTCATCCAACAAATTTCTAATTTTACTGTATAGTAACCCAGTATTTGCTCTATTCTTTTTCAAACAAATAAAG
>VZRW01001681.1:29366-48522 GCA_013398125.1 Aegotheles bennettii
GTTTTTTAGCTTCCTGTCAATGCCTTACAGATGCAGGAAAGAAAACCACAAATTACCTGACTGATGGAAACAAGAGAGATCAAAGAGATGTCAAGACTGCCCTCTTGCCACCTTATGCAGAAGACCAGCCCACCCTGACTTAGACAACTATGTATGTTGGTAGAGACAGGATACTGCTCTCATTATTTATGTTAGACTCATAACAGAAGAAGTGCACAGACACTGAAGATGAAGACATCGTGAATTTACATTTTCCCGTAAATAATGAAGTGTGGGCCCATATTTCAGGAAAGCAATAAAAAAATGTAGAATTATTGTGCAATGCGCATGACTCATCCATTGATGTTACATGTGAATAATGTGCACTGGCAAGCCAAGTACAGCTTATGTCATATGCAGTTAACCTTCTAGTTTTTCAGATTCTAGAATCCAGATTTATTGAGAATACAAACTTAATTCTTAATTAATAACAATCTAGCATGTAGAAAACCTAATCTTCTGTAACAGCAATAAATGAAAAAAGACGTCTTTTTTGCTAAAGGTGAAAATTTATTTCTAAGGGCACTCTGTTTTAAAACAGAAACCTGGCTATTAGTAAGAGTACTGAAAGATTATCCTGTAGTTTAGGTCCTGTAATAATGCTGGAGAATCATTTGCATATCTATTTTTTGCATCCTCCCTGTGATAATTTACATAAGACAAATGGTAGGTGTGCCAATTTGCCTTATTATAACAACACTCCTACCTGGGACCAATGTAGCTTCTTTACAAGGATTTTTCCATTTCAGCCCGTAGATTAATAATGACTTATTCACCTTTTTTTCATAATGGGAAGAAAACCTGCATAAATGTCTTATTCTGTTATTAGGGAATCAAACCAAACTATTTATATCTAGTTTACAAAATAATCTTTAAGAAAATCATGGATGAAGAAAGAAGAAACCTTCCTTGAGAGGACAAAAAACAGGAACAGCAACAAAAAGAAACTAATTAAGTACTCTCTTTGATATGCAAATGAAAGAGACAGGTAGGCCAAAAGAATGCCTGCCTGCCTTCCAGGTCCAGTCACCCTGTAGAGCCAACCTCACTGTGCTCCCCTGCCAAAGGTCACAGCCACCCCACCAAAGCAATGATAACGGCCTTTCAGCTGCTGCTGAAGCCAAGAGGTGGAAAAGCCTTGTGCTGTTCAGTAACAGAGCCATAAAAATTTAGTTCTGAGCAAAAACACCCTCAGCATCACATCACCCAGAAAGCCTGTGGAAATGGTGTAACATATTTCTTGTGATGCATGCTCTCTTATACACAGAAGTAGTTGAAATTCAGCAATTTCTATGTCATCATCAAACACATATGCATTCAAGCGTTCAACAATTCACAGTAATGCCTGCCAACTTCCATCCAGCCTCTCTAGCATTTCTGTCTCCTCTCACCACTGCAAGTTTTCCAGCAACATAAATCTAGTTTTGCAGACAGTTTCCTGTGTAGCCACTCTCCACCACAGAAGTGCAGTGCTTGCTCTGTTGCTTACTATGTTTACATTATGCACATCTACATCAGAATCTACATCAGCAGATGCATAAATTCTTAGAATCATAGAATCTTTTTTGTTGGAAAAGACCAAAGTCCAACTAGTGCTCACCATACTTCTGTAGCCCTGTAATTTGGGAAGACCATGCACTGGATTTTACTCCTCTTGGGATATTCTTCTTAGGACTTGGTACTGTGCTTTAATTTACCACATCTGTATGAAGCCTCTGGAAACGGTGGGATATCACAGTAAGGGAGTTAGGTAGCGGCTGCACTTGCTCTGCAAAAACTTCATTACCGGTAAGATAAAAATATAAGGAAGAGTGCAGCCCTGCTAAACTAAACACAGTGGATCTGAAAATCAATGAGGAAAGAGATGGGGAATCCCAACGTGTCATTTAAGAATCAATTTTCAGAGCAGTACTAAAATTATATTGATATACAATTTTACAGTTGACTGGAATACATGTATCTGGGGTTTAACAACAAGCATGTTAGGCAACAAGTGGAAACAATCAATCTCCTATCAAAACAAGTGAACATTTCATTACAGAGGAAAGGACTAGGTTTTGGGTTTGATTTTTCAATGAGAACAAAACAGAGGGCCTGATCTCCCCAAATCCAGCAAGAGAAACAGTGCTTGCACAGCTGTAGTGATAAAAAGTAATAAAAAACATGCAGCAACCCACTTTGAACAAGCAGAAGACTCATTCAATGTCAGAGGATGCTAGACTGGGACAATAGCGCATACCTCTCTATGCAAGACTGCTATTACCTTAAATTCTCGATCAGCACTGGCTCTTGACCTGGCAGCAAGACCTCTCAACTAAGACAGAAGAAGGGTTCTACCATCCTTTCTGGGACCGCACAGTCTGCAGAGCCATTCCAAGCCTTGCACTGTAACAACTCCCAAAACTTGTACTCTAGAGGGCTTCCAGGGGCTGGAAGAAGCAACACAGAAGAGGATCAACGCATTACAAGAAATGTGTACTTTGCCAGCTTCCTGACCCTGATGCCAAAACCTCTTCTGTTTTTCTTGTGTATGGGAACCCAGCGCAATGATTATTCCTGCAATTTTAAACACAACTTGTGATCAAGAAAATTTGAAATCTTACCCACTTTAACAAACCTACTTTTTCCTCCTCCACACTCTGAACAGACTAGTTCTCCTATTCTTAGCTCTAGTTCCCTGCTTCCCTCCCACGTGGGCCAACCTACATCCTCCAGCCTTTCCTCAGATTGGTAAGTGCACTTAGTTTTATGCTAATCTAAAGAGTTACTCTAAAATTTGCAATATTTAGCCATCAATTAATACTGTAAATACTATTTCTCCAGACTCTGAAGGTGGTTGTATTTCAGTATTAGGTGAATCTAGAAACAGAACACGCAGTTTGCAAAAGGCCTCATAAATCTGTTTAGTCTTTCAAGACAGTAAAATTTTATATTATTTTATCAGTTCCCAACATGGTTTCTCTTTCTTCATGCTGTGTCTGTATCCGCTTTTTTAGATCATTCTTTATATGTATTGCAATATCAAAAAAGTCATCACTGGTTTTAGGGTCATTTTCATTCTGTCTCTAACTGGCTTTTATCCAAAACTCTTGTACTGCATCTTGCCTGTGGGCTGCATCCTGTTACATCATTTACCGCCTCAGGCAAGACACTGGCTTACGTAAATACAAGACCTGTTTCAATGCCAGCATTTGCTAACAATTTTTTAAAATACTTGGTTCTATATAATAAATGTTAATTTATCTAAAATTCTTTGGTTATCACAGAATTTTTTTCTGTACATATTCACTTAATTATTTCATTAAAATGAAATTAAAATATTTCTACAAGGTAAAGTGAGACTGAAAATTATCAGAAACAGGAAAACAAATGACATCACTCTATTCAACAGCAAAAAGGTTTCCACAAGGAACATTTCCTCAATAAATGATTCACAGATCTATTGGCTTATACTGGTACCAAGGTGATTCCAATTCCTTCTTGCTTTGATGCATTTGTTTAGTTAAGAAGTAAGGTTTCTCCCTAAATATTTATCTGTTTTCCAAACTACAGCATTGAAGAGTAATAAATATTTAAAAAGTAGCTCTTGTTCAGTTTGCTGATTCTCCCTTGCTTTATAACCATTTTCATAAATCTGTGCAGACTACATGTTACTGTTGCTAACATCTCAAACAGCCTGCCCATAATCTGAAGGATAATGGGAAATAAGAACTGGGCTTGGATCTGACTCCAAACCAAACAAACTAGATGTTTTTCTTCAGTACTGCATTTAGAAATGAAAAACAACATTGCACTCATTCAGGAAAACTATTTTCCCTCCCGTTATTAAGAGGCAGTTCCTGATAAATGTGGTAGGAGAATTTAAAGAAAGATTGCATATTGTTTATACCTCATACTAGGATTTGTTTTCTTCTCTTTAACTTTTTTTCTGCTTCCTACTCAGCGCTTCTATAGCATGCACAGAACTAGAATAATTTTGTAGGTAAATCAGGAATTATACATTAAAAACCTGGGTAAGATTAAATAAATGGCCACGCTTTCACAAGTAGCAAACATCCAGGTGTCTGCAGTAAAAGTGAGTAAAAGTGTCTGCAGTGAACAGTTCATTTTCAAAAAGACAAGTTCATCTTTCAGGAGCTTAATTTCAGTACCTATTTTTTAAAATAATAATCTTTGTTTCTAGAGGTTGTGAAACCACAGTGCTCATGAACTAGCAGCCCAAACTTCTCTCTCAAACAAGAGTTTCGGTGTAACTGACTGTGTGAGGCAATGAGACAACCTGAATTATTTCAGCATTTCACAGGTCCTGTCTGGTGAGCAACGGGGAGGGGAGAAAGAGAAGGATTGCTGGCAGCTTGCAAATGAAGCAGTGGCCTGCGGAGAAGGGAAAGAGCAGCACTGAAGGCAGTGATGAAGCCACCCTGACAAAAAACAGTGAGGCTTCCATTGGGTTTATGTTTCTAGCTAAGGGCACCATATTATAAGAAATACATGGAATGTGGAGGAAATTTAATGGACAGTAACTGAGACATAGAAAACATGACTGGGGATGAAAGACTGCAGGAACTGTGGACATATATTCTTCTGCAGTCCTTCAGTCCATGTGAGTTCACTGTAAAGAAGGAAGTAATCACCTTCTCTCTACCTGCTGAGGACAAGGCAAACAGAATATGGCCAAATTTGCAAGGGAGAGCTTTTCCTAATATTGAAACCAAATCTAATTACCAGGCTGGAGAGCCACTGGAATAGCCTACATTAAGAATATTACAGAGGTGTCTAAGAAACAAAACCCAAAATCCTGGACCCCCAAGGATGGTTTAAGGATACTGCCTGAGTTCAGATGAACAACCTGCCCACTCCAATCCTCCATGCCAAACCAGAACAGATGTAGTTGCCATGATGTTTTAAACACAGTGCCCCAGAGCTTACTCTGGCACATTGCTTCAGTAAGAGTGAAACAAACGGCCATCAAATTCTGAAACTGGGCACATTGTGCTTATATGCCTCTATGTCACAATTTGCAAGAGTATTCACATTATCTTTATTCAGTTTAGGATTATGTTCAGTTCGTGATTATGTTCCAGTCCTTCTTTGGTGGCCTTGGACCCTCTTACAGTGCATGGATGTACAATACATTCCTTACTTCAGAGGCTAAATTTCACCACTGAACTGAGAAGTATATTATCTGAAAAGGCTTTGATTTTCAGGCTCTCATAAAAAAAAATCAACTTAATAATCATTTAGGACAAGCATTTTGGTGCTCTGAATAGATACTATACTTCTTTAAAAAATATTTTGGCTTCCCTTTATACCCTTGTCATGAGGTATGTAGAAAAAGCAATGAGAAACAAAATGTACAAAGCACTCATATCCCAAGTGATTTTATAATTTCAAGAAAGGTGTTGAATAAAGGCATAGAAAACACATCATTAGCTCTTGGGTCAGTCAGAGACTTCCTGTATACATATATGTAGGCTACAGCCATATAGGCTGTAGGTATATATACCTCAACTTGCAATCTGCACAGAGCTCTCTGCATTCCAAAAAAATATGAAAGCTAAATTTGTTAATAATCAAAGAAATCAGCTAAAGCTAGATCAGTTTCCTATTTAATTTAACAGGTGTATCTCTCCTAGTTTGTCTGGCATCCATACCAGATATGTCTGAATTACAGCAGTGAGGCTCTGACTGAAGAATGAGACTACGTATGTCAGACATGTTTTAATCACAAGAAGTCTTGATATTCTCAATATCTCAATATCTTGATAGTCTCAATATCTAACAATCTAAAGAGCTTCACAGGCACTGATGAGTCCTGCCTCCAAAAGGCTTGCCTACTTCCCAGAGTGGCCTAGCAACATACAGGCTGGTCCAAACTAGAACATACCCATGCTAACAATTCCTGCAAAGTTAACTTGAGCAGTAACAACAAAAGTGAAGAGGACATTTTAAATGAAAAAGTTTTAAGTGAAAAGCCTTCCACTGTGGAGTTAAGAACCAGTCCAGCTTTAATGTCACATCAGTTCACGTTTAGAGAGTGGCAGGAAGCCAATCAGTATAATAATTGCACCATCATCATTGCTTGAGTTGTTTAGTCATTTATAAAGCTTCAAGTGTGTTCCCTCTGGCATCTGATGTTTCACCTAATTCTAAGTGCATACACTGACCACACTGTAAGTAGTATCCTAATCCTGATTTCCAAGTAATTATTTGTATCTCTCATCTTGAAGAGAATATTGTGGTCAGTAGAAACTGACTGACTGTTATAGTTTGAGGGTACAGGCAAAATTCTTCTTTGCTGCAGGGACCCAATGAGGGAGGGGTGGAGTTTAGGACCCTGTTGTGAAAAGGGGTCTGGGGTATCAGGTATCAGTATTCCCTCCCATTTCCTGCCAAACTCTATAAAGCCGGGAGGACAGGAGGCTCTTCCTCTCTTCCTCTCTTCCGCCTTCTCTTGCTCTCTCTCTTCCGCGCTCCCTTGTCTGCCGGTCGCCACGTGGAGCCAGCCCGGAGGAGGCCCAGCTTTTGGTTACCAGCTCGTCACGTGGTCTGCAGCATCCGACTCCATCCGGTGCTGGGGGTTTGGACTCTTTTTATCTCCATCGGCCTTTCAGTGAAGGACNTATATTTGTATATATATATTTTCCCCTTTTTCCCCACTCCCTTTCCCTGTGCCATTAAATTTGCTATAGTTCTAATTTCCAACCGTTGAGCTTTTTTTCCTTGCTCCCCTTCGATTTTCTGAGGGGAGTGATAGGAGCAAAAAACTCTGTCTGGGTTGTGGCTTGCCCTGGCCATTGCTAAACTGAGACTCTGACTTAGAGTAATTCTGTCAAATGATAGAAAATAAGGTGCTGACCGCAAAAAAAGTGTAAAGGCATTATTACAACTCTATACAGGAAGAAAATACCACATTACATTGGAAAGGCTACAAATAAGCATTAATGCACACTTCTTTATTCCTAAATTACTGGTTTTTACCATTACTGCAGCTGAAATCAAGAGACACTAAATGAGCTATTAGGACATCAAGGAGCACTTTCACCAGAGCTAATTTTTGTGTTGTCTTCTGATTTCAGAGAATAGGGCATAGTTGGTGCAGTCAAGTCAGACATCTCATTTTTTGCCAGTTCTGAGTGAAGGGACTGTTAACTTGCTCACTGGAAATATACAGTCTAAAGGACTGCTCTGAATCCTGTCCAGAAGACAGACTGCCACCATATGAGACCAGAGCTCAGAAACAAATAAAAGATATTTTTGTTAAGGTACACTCCATACAACAATATAGTATCAGCTTGAATCTATATCTCAGAGGAAATTATATGAAATCTGAAATGGAAGCAGGTCAGGAGACTGTTAGACGTAAGTGGTCTTTATAGACAACGTTTTGTGCACTTCATGATAAGATCAACAAAGAAACAGAAGGGTTTGTGGTCAAGATGTCAAAGTACAGACAAAGAGAACGTACAGATTGATATTATTATTTGAAGCTGGAAAAAGAGTCTAATCAAAACTATTTTATCAATCTTCAGGTATTCTGACTAAAATAAAGTTAGAGGGGTTTTTTTTTGCTGGAATTGATATTTGGAAAAGTGATATGCTAGTGATCAGATGAAAGGCAATAGATACTAATAAAATCTGAATGGAAAAGACCAACTTCAAAAAAGTTAGCCCTTAAAAACAGGTATCAGACTTCTCTGTGCTGCAAGACCTATTACTGCCTGTAATAAAGAAGATATTAATTGAAAGAAGGAAAACCAGATCAATAAAGTAGTGAAGAATCTGATGAAATAAACCATGCTATAGGAAAGAAAGTCAAAGTTATCAATACCAAGAAATCAAATTTAAGTAAAGAATGATGAAGGAACAGAAGGCAAAAGGAAGAGGCAGGAGAAAAATGTAACTGAACCAAGCTTAAGAAGAATAATCATTATTCTAAAAGGGAATATAAGGAAAACTAAAGTGGTAATTCTCAAAGAGGTTAACATAAAAGTGAGGCCACTGGCTACTTACTCTTACCAAATCTCTGAACAGTCTAACATTCACTGACTAATAATAAAAATGTGTTAAAAAAGCAATTAGTTGACAAACAGTTCACTTCTATAAATGAGGTAAGTCTATTTTTTTTCCAGTAAAACTACATCAGTTTTTGTGGTGTCAATTCATTCTACACTCCTTTATGGTCACTGAATTTAAACTGCTTTTTTCCACTGTGACCTTCAATTCATATTAAAATGTTTTATTCTATTTATTTGAGCTTAAATTCAGTCCCATCTGAAAGCACCTAGACTGCTGATTCCATCAACTCTGCCTCTAGATTTCTCCTGTTAAATAGAGAAGAGCTGAAGTGGAACAGAAGCTTTTTGATTATAAATCTGCCTTTTAAAAGTACGCATATAAGGTCTATTACTTTATTCTAAACGCACATTACAATGTCATCCAAAAGCCTAATAAAACAAAATTTCATTATGTCTTGCTATCACTCAGACTTCTCCTGTAAAAGATGCGTCTATGGTCTGAACTATGGCTCTGCAATGCTCTCCATAAGAAGACAAGCTGAGAATGAAGATGAGAGGGATGAAAGTTAACCTTTGCCTGTCACTTTGCTCCGAAAATTTCCTGAAATTTCCTATCCACAAGTGCAGTGGAAACATGGTCCTTTAAAGACTGTTAAAATGTTAGAGTGATCACTCTGCCGCGCATTTGAACAGCTGTGCTGGTTTTGTTTTTTGTTTTTCAGCTGGTTCCTGTCCCAGTGTGGATTGGTGTGACAGCAGCCTGTCCTCAGTATCATGGCAGTGTGAGAAACATGCCGCATGGTGCTGGGCACGCCACTGCTGGGACACTCAGAGCCACACCAGAGGGCCATCCTTCGGGACTCTGTCAAAACACTATTGGTTTAAAGGCACTTCAGCCATGCATATCTGCTTTAAACATGCAGGAATGAAAGAGAAGAGCCAAGCAAATGCTAAAGTCATGTGTGCCAGGACTGAGCTGGAGACACAGCATATGGAAGGAACTAGAATGCTAGTTAATTTAGACATACTGCAGTTTTGTCTCTGTCTTGGTTAGTTCGTCCATTAGTCTGTCTTACTTCAACAGCTCTTTGTCACTGCTCACTTACTGAGTTGGCAAAAAAAACCATCAGGCAAACTGGCAATAAATATTCTAAATTAAACAAACTTCAATTCAATGTAGTGTATTATTTGGTGTGTTTGGGACGATGGAATATTATATGTCAGGATGTGACCTACAATGTGATTATGAAGTCTGGGAAACAGATTTCTTTTTAAAAATACAACCAAAACCAACCTGATTTCAACTGCATAAACTCAGATGTGTAACTGATAATGTTTGTTTGAATTTATCTCTTTTGGGGTAACATAACTGAAAATTTATCATAATGAGAGCTCATTTAAGCAATGAATTGGATGATTTGATAGAAATATTAAATATGGCAAAGGAAGTCATTAATTTTATTACCCAGAACTTTTATGTTAGGGTGGCATGAAACCAGTAGCACATCAACAATGCTAATGGGATTCTAGAAAACTAATCGGGTCTTGGGTATCTATAAAATCATCTTCATGATAAGGGGAACATGTACGTGAAAGAACATACTCATCTGCAGCTCAAATACTATTCAAAAGAAGAATGGACATTTGGGATGGCAGAAAACTAGAGCAGTAAAACAGATGATATAAAAACTACTGGCAGTAAAGAGAGCAGATGCATTTGTGTAACAGAGCAAGTTGTATCATTTGCTGACAGCTAATTTGAAAGAGGCATAATAGTAACTCCTCCAGAGTACAAAAGTTGCTTTACTGCCTGTGTATGGATGTTGCTTTACAAAGTCACATAGCTGTGCACCAAGCACCTAAGGTCCCACAAACCCCTGAGGTGCTCCCTGGACATGACAGAGACCTTCTTGCCCACTTTTTCTCTGTAGAGGGTCTTGTTTCGAGGACAACCATAGGATAGATCTCAAGACAGGAACACATCTCCTTCCATATCTGACTACCCCACTGCACAGCAGGAGATTTTCCAGGGTCATTTTGCTTTCTCCTGGAGTGAAAGTCATGCAAGCAACAGAGGAAAGACTGCACAAGGCCCCTCTGTGAGGCCTCTAAGTGAGGATATTTCCTGAATGCATGATAAAAACATGTGGATTGAAATGATTAAGCCTGAGAAGGAAAGTCTGCCCTAAGACAGAAAGCTAACTTTACCCTCACTAAAACTCAGAGGGCAGCCACTGTATAGAACAATGCAAGTGTTAATCCTTCAGCCCTGCTGAAAGAAAGGAAAGGAACAGCTAATGCTTAATTGGAGCAACTAGTGCAAAACATCTTGGCTGCATATTTCTATCAAATAATTTTTGGTTTAAGGCAGAAGACTGATGTAATACTCCTATTTATGTTTTTTGTTTCTTTTTTTTTTCCAAATCACAGATCAGAGAGGACCGTATTGTCAAAGTTCCAGTTCTGTTACAGATGGAAAAAAGGATGTTGAATTCAGAAGACCTCCATAGTATTAGTGTTCATTTGTAGCATCAGAAGAGGGCACCACAACTCTAGTGACTAAACAGCTTTATTTCTCATCAGGCAATGCCAGACAGCTTGTCCTAGCCAGACTACTGGATTAAGCATACAATTTTGGGGAAAGATAAATCTGAGAGCTCAAATACCATAATCACTGCTGAGTACAGATTACAGAATGTTGAAAATGTTGTAATATTAAATTCTAGTTCCATCAAATTATGCAATTCCCCATCCTGGATCCCATGGAGTCTTTTATCTTCACTTCTACCATACAGATGGTTGCTGCTCAGGAATCAACCATTTCACTGGCATATTCATGTTTTCCCTTTGCAAACACTTCTCATCAAAGACTCCTGTAGAGAATGCAGCATTCCTGAAAATCATCCAATCTGAAACCACATGCATATAAAGGGCTATGTGAAAGGTGAGACATCTTGCACAGGGTCCTCTCTAGCTCAGGACTGGGCATTTGCTGATTGTTTAATTTGAAGCATATTTCTCCTGATTGTTTTAGCTGAGTATTGAGAGAGTATGCATCTTTCTTCTGTTGAACTAAAGATGTCATGAAGAAGTTGCTTTTGTTGTTATTGTTCAGAAACAGTTCATCTCAAGGTTGTAGCTATGGCCATGGTACAAAGAAAAATATGCTTTTGTTTTCTCAAGTCAAAGATACCTTAAGACTGAGTCTTTGATGCGTATTTGTATAACAGGCCTCTAAAATGCTAAACTTTAATTACAGAAGAGGCATCAAATAACCTGTCCTTACATGAGCTGGGAGTCACAAATGCCAGTGAATTAATTGATTTACTCAACCCACTATCAAATGCTTTTCATACCTTCTCTTGCTCTAAAAAACATATCCCTACCAGTAAAATATTGTCCCAACACTATTATAGAATTATTTCACTTTATGAGCAATACCTTCAAAACTCAATAGCTGTCCTGCAGAACCTTTGTAACAAGAAAATAAGTTTTATAAATACAATTAGTACCGAAGAGAATTTATTTCTTGTTACTCTGCTTACCAAATTTCTATCTGACATAACATTATCCTTCTGGCAGGCTGATTGTCACCTAACCGTATTTTATGATGACCTGTCAATTCAATTTTGCCAGTTTTTCCTGCCTTTTGTCTGCTCTAGCGCACTCTGATGCTATGCACTTGCTGAGCAATGTTCTTCAATAGTGTGCTCTTCAGAATTTACTCATAATTTCTACCATGTATCCTTTAAAAAAAAAATCTGATAATCACTTTTCCAAACATATTTTTAAGCCAATTCCTGCAGATATTTACTCATGTGAATAAAACATACGCTGATGAGGTAATTCCAGTAATTACTAAGACAGGGATTATGTGCAGAAAAGAAATCTAGACTCTAACATGCTTGGGAAAGGTACTGAGTGAGGTGTGTACAGGTAACCTACCTGTCAAACAGTTCTCCACCTGTGACCAACTCCAGAACAAGACTGATTTCTGTAGGGGTCTCAAATATCTCCTTCAATTTTATCTGGTAAAAGATAACAAAGTAAATTAATTTTGCTTATTTATCTTCTTGAGCATATCATAGGGCCAACAGCAGGAAACAGACCACAGCCAATAAAGCAGAGGATGGTACTAACTGAAGTTGGTGCATCATTTACCTTGAAGTTGAGCAAGTTATTGTGCATGTTCTCTCCCACCCCTCTATTTTTTGCTAGCTTTATTTCTTTTGCATTCCTATTTTTTTTTGCTATTTTCATACTCCCCATACCTCAGCAACCTCTATGTAACACAGGAGCTAAAAAAGCTGCTTTCATTTGTGCTTGTCAACACCTGTCTGCCAATCTTTCAGAGTAACTGAATGTAAGATCTTACCCACTCTCCAAGGACTGATAACACCAACCTCCCCTTTCATTTTCAGAAGTTCTTTTGTATAGTTTCTCACTCAACTCTGTCAGAACATAAATAATTTATTTTAAAGTGTAAGTATAATTCAACAGGCTTCCATAACAAGTTGCTAATGCACTCATGAGGAGAACCCAAAGCTTTAATGCAGGACTCTCCCAAGTCTGTGTAGTTGAACCACAATAATCATCTCTCAGGAATGGAAGTAACTTTAAAAAAACAAAGAAACAAATGTGGAGTGAAAGAATAAGGTCAAACTTACTATGTTTGGATGTGAAAGGCGAAGAAGAACTCCAATTTCTGTGCGGACAATTTTCTTGTCTACCTGGTTAAAAGCAGGGAGAGAAAAAGTGAAAAATTCATTTCTATGTTCACCACAGAAACCTCTAGCTGCATCACAAAAAATATGTATGAACAGCATTACTAGATCTCCTAGGAGAATAAGTTGATGCAAGACACACAAGTCAAATTAGGAGCAATTTTCCTTTCACATGAGAGAGATACTGTAACAGAAAAACATCTGCATCTAGCAAAATGATTACAAACACACACGTAAGTCACACAAGAATCAGAATATAGCAAAGGCATCTAAATTTCCTATTTTTACTCTAGTTCTGCCCTTGTCTACTGCTGCTTATGTTGGTTCAGTTTATGCCAGATAGCTTCCTTCTTATACACTGTTCAGCAGCTCTACTGGAGAAGAGTTTCAGAATGGTCTATTAATGCAAACGAGGGCATTAGCCCTTCCTTTTCCTTCTCTTCTCAAATTGCAGTCTTTAACAAACCAGGTACAACCTATGTCCTGTTGGGGGACAATGGTTATTGCTCACAAGACATGCAGATGTAGGGAGTATTCCACTCAGAAAGGAACTGCAGCTCTTCCAGAACTTGATTGCTTAAGCAAGCAAGATAGGAAAATGCTCATAAGCAAATTATACATGCTTTTATGCTGCAAAGGTAATTAATACATTTATGAAGAAACTTTCTGGTTTGCAAACATTCTCACAAACTCTAGAGGAATCCTACACTGATGACAATTATAAACACATTTCCTCTATAGCATTCGTCATCTCAGGGGTTACGAAATGATTGAGAAATTAGTGAGAGTCAGCAAGTTAAGCCACTACCTGTTTCCAAACTGATGACACATATGAGATCAAGTAGAACATTTTGAGGGGGGATGTGTGGTTTTTTTAGTGAAGGCTTTTCATCAAGCTCATGCTTTTGTTTTGTTTTTTCACATTATATGGGAAATGAACAGTCATAATACATAAACCTTTAAAAGGGACATAAAAATACCTTCAGATTCATAGTGAGGAAGACACATGCTTAAAAAATGATCCCTTTTTTTTTATCACCTGAAAGAAGAGATGTACTTCTCAGTATTTTATTCTCCCCACTAACAACAAAATCCAAGTATCGGTCACATTCAAAACTACAGGATAGGGAGAATTTGATTCTCCCCTTGTGTCAATCAGGAATGATTCCAGGTTAGTAATGCCACAGTGCTCTGACAGTGTTGTAAATGAGTGGAGAACTAGAGCCCTTAGGGATTCTTGAAACTCTTTGACATTTAACCTCTTTTAGCGGCTCTGCCAAAAAGCAAAATGAAAAAAAATAAAATCAACTTTGGACAGAGTCAGTGCATGTGAGAAGCAGCAGAAAACAAAAATCAAAGAGGAATTAAATATTCCATTATCTGAACACATAATTGGAGATAAAGAACACAGTCAATAACTAAATATTCACAGGTGAACACCTGCTCTGGGATCACAGGACCCTTAAAGCCCTGCGACCATCACAGACATCACTTTATTGCCTTCTATTCTAAATGTTAGTGATTTTTTGCTCTTGCCTGCTTCATAAGTACTGAGAACATGTTTAAAGAATGGTCTCCTATGCAGTTTTCCCAAAATGCTGTGAGTAGCAGCCTGTGATGTTAAGATGGTTTCAATATCCCCTTGGCATCAGTGCCGTTATTCAACTCTGGGTTATTTTAGTGAGTGCAAATGCACAGCCAGGGGCTCCAAAGCTCACTGCTGGGTAGGAAGGGACTCTTGATGATTCAGAGAGAAATACAGGTCTGAACTGTTTTCTTATGCTTCGCATTTCAGACAGTCAGAAAAATCAATATACAATATTGCACGGACAGTCATTTCCTCAGAAGAGATGCTTAGACTGAGCAATTTACTTTATCCAAAAGCATCACTACAAACTGAACAACCTACAGCTTGTTTTCTGCAGTTCTGAAAATGTTTGCACATCAAGCATGCCTTGAAACAAACATGGAAGAACCTATTCGAACTCTAAAGATGCTTCCCTTTGGCACTAAGTAGCTACAACTGAGAAACTATAGAAGTCTCCTTGCACATGGAAATAAATTAAGTGAAAAAATTAACTGAGATTCAGTTTCAGGTCCTTGCTTTCCTGTTTATTCCACACTGTAGACAAGTCCCCCTGTGATCCAGTTCCTGACCTGACACAAAACAGTAGACTTTCGTGATACATCCTCAGGTGGTGATATGAGGATAAGGCACCTAAAAATTCAAGATGCTAAGATGCAATGGCAAATACAACACCAAGAAACACTTAGGAGTGTTACATATTTATAAGCATCCTGGGAAATGGCTATTGGGATAGATTTTACAACAGAAGCATGCATGTATAAGTGACACAAGTCATTCCAAAGTAAAAGCAGCAGCATACGTAGTTATGGCATATTACGACATCCAGCCTGTTTTATCACTTTCAGTTTCTTACCTTCTCCTACACTAAGTATAGAGTTATGTTAACACTTATCTCGTTTCAGCTCCTTCCAATAAAATGTACCTACTTATATCAGGGCCAAACTTCGCCTGTTTTTAGTTTGGGTAGGGATATCAGCAATTCAACTACTTATACTCCTGACAGAAATTATTTGATAGGATGACTGTCAGGCATTTCACTCTATAGTATATGTTGCTAGAGTAACTAATTTGAAAACTCAGAAAATTGACCAAAATATCCTATTACCACAAATGTTTGGGCAAATTAAGTATGTCTGGCTAGATTAAAAACAGCCTGATTTGTGTAGTTGTAATAACTAACCAAAATGAGGCAGCAAAACTGTTTATTTTTGCCTCCTCCACTTTGCTTGCAATTTAACTATGCAGTAAAATATGTAACAATTTATCCACTCTTTCCTTAAATTAGCATTAATCACAGGAGCATCAGTGAGACCTCTGTGAGTATATCACAGTCAAGAATAATAAGGTCAGCAGAACCAGTCTGTTTGTGAAAAGACAATCAAATGTTAACTTTCAGAATTTTATTGGTTGCACTAGTTTAGCAATTATCCTTATACAAGCTTCCTTTATTCTTTGCTTTTAATATATGCTAAATGGGCTAGAGTATGCTTTTGGTCAAATATTTCATTAGTATAATTTGATTTGTACTTAAAAGATTTCTTTTCTCTGTGTGAAAACCTTACATTAATTCTGTACCAGGTTGTGCGAATGACTGGCTGAGTGATTTTAACACTGGTACAATTTTACTGAATTGTATTTTCTGTTTGCAAACTTTAAATTGCAAGGAAACAAGAGGCATTTGCTGCGATAGGCTTATGAAGCAGCATTCTGCCATGGTGTATCCATGTCAATTTGAGAAGTCATTTGCCAGATACTCCTGAAATAGTTATTTATCAGTTCTTCACCACTGACCCTAGGAATGATGATTCCATGGCCCATAGACCAAAAAAAGCAAAGAAAGTTGCTAGATGGCCTGTAATTATTAAAACCCACATCTATATGCCTCCACAGCTTACCTGTGGAGACATCCACATGAAATTCTAAAACAGCAAGAACTGCCTGTACGGGTGATACAGTTGCTACCTTGTATTGTGGCTCACAGCACTCTATAGTACGCTTCAGCAAACAAAGCAGATACTGTGACTATAGCACAGGGAAGCATCTGCATGCTGACTTTAATCTAACTAGATTAAAGTACCTGCAGCACCAAAGATTGAGCAAACTGAATTTGGGACCATGTCACGTAACAGGGGTATGAGTCTGCAAGGTGGCTGAGGAAAGCCTCCCATTGAGTCATGAGGTTCAGACTGAACCCCCTTCTGCCTTGTGTTCTTCTCTCCCTCTTATGATCCTTTTGTCTGTCTTTTATCCCCAAAGCTATGAGGTTCTCTCCCTCAGGTGACAGATAGTATGATTTGGGTGGAGAGATGAGTGCTATATGTATAGCATGTTTGCTATAATCTTCTTTAGTGTATGCAGGGGTGTCAAATTTAATATACATTTTGCAGGTAATGAGGAAAAGGTCACCCTTTGGACAACATAGCCCCCTGAAGGAATAAAGAACTACACAAGTTTTCTCTTATCTTGGTGACCAGAGCAAGGGTTCCTGCCTCCACAAAGCCCCTTGTTCAGGTGCAACCTGTGATAAATGAGTGGGCTTGCCACACCCACTGGGTTGCACAAGATTTAGCAAGGTCATCCTTAAGAGTTCTTTGTGTACAGGGCTGTCCTGCTTTTCCTCAAATTCCACAGAGCATGAGGCAGTTCAAGAATCCAGTGCCCTGAACTGAAATGTCCATCTGTCCTGTAGACAGGCACACAGCTTTTCAGTGTTACCTGAGATCACTAGACAAATGGTAACATGTTGTGTGCACTCAGAACTGCAACCATATGTCCTGTTTACAGACATTTAGACATAGGATTAACAGCACTAACAGAGTATTTCACACAACCAAGGCATAGAAAGTCAGGACAGCATTTGCAGATGTGGGTGAATGAAACTATCTACCCCCTTAATTTATATTAAAGTATTTTACATAAAAATGTCATTATTCCTGGATTATTCCTAGTATTTTGTCTCTCCAGTTGTTTCATTTCTCTAGAATTAGTCATTTATCTGTTTTATAGATATGCGTCTACAAACACTACATCTTTGGAATTTGATACTGGTCACACAGAGAAGCAGCTCTAGGTCTATAATCAGTCTATTTCTGCTTTACAAATTTCAGACTGTTTTGACAGGGGAAAGGGCTGGAAAAATCCTTAGCAAAAAATGGGATACTTCCATGCTTCTCTGTCCTGAGATGGTAAGGTGGAGTGATGCTACAAAACTTGAGATGTAAAAGTGTTGCTTCTATCTGAATTAAATGAAAGATAACTGTTACTGTAAACAGATTAATCCAGCTACTGCCTTGAAATATGGTATGCCATCCTGAAAACAGGTGGCCAACAGATGTACAGTCCCCTCAAACAGTAGAGACCCAGAAGCAGAGCACATTTCTCATCGTGCAATTCTGGTCCCTGCTGTCCTCCTTCCCTAGGGCACGGTAGACATGGAGGGACACATCTGGCCAGGTGTGACCACCACACAGGTTGGGTGACAACAGTATGCCCAAGCACACACCCAGTGGCGTGTGAAGCAGCCAATTCAAACAGCTCTTAGGGAGCTCCATGGCACTATGCACCAAGGAGACTGTTCACCCCAGCACTGCACAGCTCTTTATTTAATAACCCACTTATTGACCTACATGCACACCTCTAATTTCAGCAATGAATGCTTTATCGAACCAGCAGGGCAGGCTCTAATCTTGTATTTCTCTGCACTTAGAGGAAGCATGCTACAAATCATTGTTAGCTTGCCACCACAGCACTATTAAAAGTGCTTCCAAGAAACAATTTTTATGTCCATCTCAGCTAAAGTAACTGCTCTGTAGCCTAAATTTCTGTATTTTATGGAGTCAATTGCTAATTACCATTTATAACTGCCATTATTTTGTCTTCTCACAGTTAAGCTGAAGTATTAAAACCTATACAGACATAGACTACCCACAAGCAGAGCTGCCTATTCCCTGGCAGTCTAAGAGGTCTGTTCCCAATTGTCACAACTACACAGAGGGCTGCTGACTTACCCAGATTCTGATTAAATGTTTCAAGGAAAAAAAAAAGACATGAGCTTGAAATATAAATAAATCTTCACAAGTAGAAGATTTAAAGTACATATTTTCTATACAGTTTTAGGTTTTGTTTTTTAATTTCAGAATGTCCTGGGTAACAGGAATTCCAGTTTCCGTCCAGCTCATACATAGCATTTCTTCTCAGAAAGCCTTTCAGTCAAGATTTCATTAATAACACACTCTAAAGACTTTTGAATGTGCTTTTTCAACTGTAGAAAGCTGGATAGTACTACTGAAACCATGGATTTGAGCTGGTCTATGTATCAACACAAGATACGGATTTTCATCTTCAAAATATGTGATAAAGAATCTTGGGGGATACAAAAAGTAGTATGACAGAAAAATCCCAGAAAAAATGAAAACAGATTCTTTTTATGTGACCCAGTCTAACTCTCTGAACTACTCTGGTGTAATTCAGAAACCAGCAACATGGCAGTGGACAGTGGGTAAAAGGAGAATTTAAAAAAGCTGACGCTGACCCTCCTGAATAAAAGGATAGTTCTTTGTTCCAACTAGGACATTTATTTAACACCTGTTTCAGGTGATTTCTTTGCATGACCTTTTTTTTAAATAAAAAAGAAAGAGTTTCCCAAGTAAAGAATTTCTCTGATGTTTTAGGGGCTGTTCTTGCTGTGACATTGCTTGACCTTCTTAGTGAGGTCAGCAGCTCTCTCTCTCTGTGGAAACAACCGTTGTACTCCTAATGGACTAATGGTATCCTTTTTTTTTTAAAAA
>VZRW01001681.1:48542-62224 GCA_013398125.1 Aegotheles bennettii
AAAAAAAAAAAGAAAAAATTATTCAAGGTAACATTTTTTTTAATTATTTTAAGCTTGGCAGACTATTCTGGCTCTATCTCCATTCAAGTTGAACAAAGAACCAATCAAACAATATAATAAAGCACAGCAGTAATTGCACAGCCCTGCACAGCATCTTCCATAAACTCAGGAGGGAGTCTTCACTCCCTAATTTACTGAGAATTTTTATTTTGAGTCTCCATAAGTAAACTTGTATTATCAATGAAAAGAGAGTTGTAGTTAGTAGTTGTCATTAGTAGAGCAACAATTTTCTGTGCACAAGTCCACACTTCCAATTTGCAGCTATTGATACATATTCTTCAGAGTGAACATACTTGCATGGAGCTACTGCAAGTTACATCAATGTGCTTGCATTTGTCCTATTCAGTGTCTAAAAGTCTGCTTGAACATGCAAACCTGCTGTCTGCAAATACAGATTAGCAGGGTTACTACAATCATAGGCCTCTGAAAAATGAAAGAGAAACGCACTATCTGCAAATGATAGTACTGCTAATCTGCTAAATATGAATTGTTCCATCAAAGAAGCAAAACTTCTGTTTATCAAAAAGCACAGTACATTTGCAGGCAAGCCATAGACTTCAGCACAGTAAATCACATGCTGACATACCTGATTAACAGGCCCTGCATCTTGTAATGTATGATTTCAATGGTAAAGATGACCAGAAGCAGGTAATATTCCCCAAAGACATACAAGCTTTTGTGAATGGTTTCTATTGCTCACCCACATTAACTCGGTGGCATCACTGAAGGGTGAAGGATGGGTCAAGAGGCACTTATAGCTTAAACAACACTGGTCATTTGCAATAACGTATTTTCTGTCTGAGTTCAAAAGAAGCTATTTGTTCATTAGAACAGGCTTTATTATATGCTGCAGTCTAACTATCTGGCTAATTTGGTTCTTATTTCTGTTCCTGACTCATTTATGCACACATTTCTGCAAATACGTTTGATAATAGTTGAATGGTTTATGCAAAAAATGTCAGTCTGTTAGGTATTCAGCTATTCGCTATTTATAATGTGTTACTGCCATTGCTACTGTTCCTGAAGCTGGGTGGGGCAGGACACTTTTAAGACACAAGAACAGTGTGTAAATCAAAATGTAAGTACTACTTCTGTTTCTTGTTTAAAATAGCCACATTTACAAGATTATTTAGAAAATTGTACTTGTCATTTTCTTGCTCATTCTTGCTTTTCACGTATACAGTCCCAAAGCCAAAAATTTCCTCTCTTCTCAGGGAAAACGTATTAATCCAGCTTTTATTCTAAGTGATGTAACCAGTTTTAGATACCTGGCATTCAGTAAAAGGCTTCACATTCACACCGTCCCTCTGAATAAATAAATTGCCATGTAACAGTAGTCCCTTAGGAACTCACTTTTCCCGTCATCTGGTACAACATTTTATCTTAAAGCTACTTGAATTTCTTAGGAGTCCTTGTCTGTATGATAAAGATCTGGAACACGTTATGACTAGTTATATTATTAGTCAAGTGCAATGCTTGCTGCAACTTAAGAAATTGCACGTAAATAGTAAGCCAGTGTACCTATCCTCCTCTGAATCAACTCACAGACACATGTGAACCTTCACCATTACCCCATGAAGGTTTGATGCATCAGGGCTACCAATGTTGTTATCTCCATCACAGATACCAGATTATTCCATGTGATCAATGTACAGGTTTTGGCTGGGATACAGTTAATTTTCTTCATAGTAACTTGCATGGGGCTGTGTTTTGAATTTGTGTTGAAAACACTGTTGATAACACAGGGATGTTTTAGATATGGATGAGCAGTGCTTATGCAGCATCAGGGCTTTTCATGCTTCTCTTGATGCCCCAGGCTGCAGGTGCACAAGAAGCTGGCAGGGGGCACAGCTAGGACAGGTGACCTCAACTGACCAATGGGATATCCCATACCATGTACCACAGTGCTCAACAATAAAAGCTGGGCTAAGAAGGAGGAAGAGGGGATGTTTGGAGTGACAGCGTTTGTCTTCCCATTACACATGATGGAGCCATGATTTCCTGGAGATGGCTGAACACCTGCCTGCCAATGGGAAGGAGTGAATTAATTCCTTGTTTTGCTTTGCTTGTGCATTTAACTATTAAACTGTCTTTATCTCAGCCCATGAGTTTTCTCACTGCTACCCTTCCAATTCTCTCCCCCATGCCACCAAAGGCAGTGAGTGAGCAGCTGGGTGGGGCTGAGCTGCTGGCTGGGCTAAACCATGACACCTATATGCTGTACCACTCCGTTTTGCAATCAATAACATAGACAGTGATTGGGAGTCTGATTATCAAATGAGACTATTTGGTTCAAAATATTTCAGATGGGATGAAACCATGACAATGTCAGATGCAGATTCAATCTTGCATGTTTTCTCTGATGAACCATCCCGAATCTCTGGACCCGTTGCTTAAATGACACTAGGAGACTTGTAATCTCCTGATGCTATACAATCCTTCTGGAAGGTCAGCCCTAAACACTAATAATGAGGGGTCCTGAAGTCACCTCAGCGTTACTTGATAGTATATAGAACCTGTAACTCTACACATAAAGGAATAATATAAATGACCCCATGCCCCAAAACCGCTTAAAATTTACAGGTTATATACTTTGTAATCTGAGTAACACAGAAAACTAGTAGATCCTCAAAGGAAATCAGAGAAAGATTTCCTTGCAGAAACTTTTCAGGGGCTGAAAATGAAAAATATTTTATATAGTTGGAAGAGGATACAGAGAAACATGTAGAGATGTTGAGATGGTTAAGAGAGGTAGGTAGACATGTGAAAGCAAGGCCTTACAATTAATTTAGAGACCTAACTTCATAGATTAGAAACTGAGAGCTGAGTTTCCTGTTAGCACTATGTATCAACATATAACATTAGAATTTACAGGACTGTTTTCGATATTAGGAAGAAATTCTTGACTGTGAAGGTGGTGATACACTGGCACAAGTTCCCAGAGAAGCTGCAGATGCCCCATCCCTGGAGGTGTTTACGGCCAGGTTAGATGGGGCTTTGAGGAACGTGATCTAGTGGGAGGTGTCCCTGCCCGTGGCAGGGAGGTTGGAACGGGATGATATTTAAGGTCCCTTTCAACCCAAACCATTCTATGATTCTATGATTTTGCCCCTACACCTCTCCAATCCCCATGGAGGATGTTTCAAGTACATTAATGACAGCACGTTAACTTGCCTCCTCTGCCAGGATCTCTGAACTGTGCTGGATAAAAAAGACAAGTGACTGAGCAGGCTGAGAGCAGCAGGAACATACAGTGACTTTCCTCTCCAAAAGACCACCCAAATTGTGAATTCTGCGCACAAGAGTCACAGTGTGTCTTCCCTATTTGATTCCATGTTCCCTGGCTCTTCATACAATTTAGGAGTAAACAGAGGAGATGCCAAAAGGAAGCAACTATAAATTATGTAAACTTGAACCAGAAAAGCTGAATATTTGAATTTCAGCAGACTCACCTATATCTCTCTTTATGGCCACTGAATTCACATGCAGATTTGGCAAATCACACAGAATCAGACCTGAAAAACACCTTTGATGCATGAAGTGTGATTTGGGGTGCAATTTTGGTACTTAAAAATAACCACAATCCCTGAAGACCCTATAGATTCTTATGTTACTGCAGGCAAAATCTGTGGCTACTTCAGCTTTTGGTGAGGTCTAACTACTCAGTGATGAGAAACTATCTGGGACCTTCAACCTTTTGAGGTCCTTATTACAACCACAACAGTCTGACCATACTCTCACAAACTTTGGGGTGAACAAGCTCTGTATGAAGCTCAGCAGTAATAAAGCTGTCTCTCTGAATACATTTCACATGACCACTACATGGGACAAAGAAAACCTGGCTTATAACATGCAAGTTCTTAGGCGACATAAAACATAAGTTAAAAAGTGACATTATAGTGTGTGTCTGCTATAGGCCACCTGACCAGAAGAACAAGCGGTTAAGGCCCTCTAGAGACAGACAAGAGCAGCCTCACATTTGCAGGCCCTGGTTCTCATGGGGAACTTCAACAACTCTGGTATCTGCTTGAAGGACGACACAGCAGGACACAAGCAATCCAGGAGGTACCTGGAGCACATTAATAATAACTTCCTGCTCCTAGTGAAAGAGAAGCCAGTGAGGAGAGATGGTCTGCTGGACCTCATACTCACCAACAAGGAAGGGTTCACTGGGGATATGAATATCAAAGGCAGCCTTGGCTGCAGTGATGGTGGAGTTCAAGATCTTGAGGGCAGGGAGGAGAGTGAAAATCAAGATCACAACCCTGGACTTCAGGAAAGTGGACTTTGGCCTCTTCAGATATCTCCTTAGAAAAGTTCCATGGGATAAGGTCCTAGAAGGAAGGCGGAGTCTGAGAAAGCTGGTTAATATTCAAGGATCATATCCTCTGATCTCAAGAGCAGTCCATTTCAGTGAGTAGGAAGTCAGGCAAAAATAACAGGAGGCCCGTGTGGATAAACAAGGAGCTCCTGGCCAAATTCAAACAGAAAAAGGAAGCACATAGAGGATGGAAGCAAGGATGGTTAACCTGGAAGGAATACAGAAACACTGCCTGATCCTCCAGGGATGTTAGGAAAACTAAAGTCCAAATGAAATTTAATTTGGGCAGGGATATCAAGGACAACAAGGACTTCCAGAAGCAGACGAGTGACAAAAGGAAGGCTAGGGCCCTCTACTGAATGAAGCAGGGACCTGGTGACACAGGACATGGAAAACACTGAGGTACTGAATGGTTTCGTCACCACAGTCTTTACTGGTAAGACCAGCCTTCAGGAATTCCAGACCTCGGAGACCAGGGAGGAAAGACTGGAGCAAGGAAGACATAACTTTGGTGGAAAAGGATCAGGTCAGGGAAGACTTAAGCAAACTGAACTTGTAAGTCCACAGGCTCTAACGGGATGCATATATATACCTACTATGTTTGCCACTCAATCCAGAAACCTACAAAAAATATCATGCTGTTTATTCTTGTAGCATTATTCTTTCACCAGTGTCTAAAGAACTAAAACCTATATGTGTTATGTGTCTTGCAGACAAAAACTAGATTTCTACAGGCTGAGAATACTACTTAGAGGTCCTCAGAATTTAGCATATCATGTAATCACTGAAATTCTAAACCAAATTTGAAACCAGAATTCTGGCAAAAAACTGTAAATGAAAGTGCCATAGGACCGAAATACAAAACAAACCATCTTATTAATGCTATTTCTTACTACTTATGAAAATGCTTCCAGCTGGTTTCAACTGTATCTACTAAAAACATGACCAGTTGGGAGTTTCAAACATCTGCTTATTCAATTTATGCTAAATATAATGGAACAGCTTGTTGGAAATAAACAGTAGTGTTTGAAGGCTGGTTAAAATGAAAGGGAAGGAATAACAGAATTTGGGGCGGGTTTTTTTACATTTGCGGGAAAACATGTTCTTAGTTATTTTGTATTTATTCAGGTTTTTGGTTGTGGGGTTTTTGTGTGCTTTAGGGGTTTTTTTTGTCTTAAGGAAGCTCTTCTCAAGTGATTAGAGCAGAGACTTCAGTTTGGCAAATATTTGAGATTGTCTAACACACAGCCAGTATCAGGAGTCACAATCAGTCTTAAGAAATGTTCTCACCAGGTCACGTATCTCATGGAGATCAGAGAGTGATACTGGCTTTATGGCTTCTCAAAGAAGCTTCTGTATCACAGAATCACAGAATCACAGAATTCTAGGGTTGGAAGGGACCTCGAAGGATCATCTAGTCCAACCCCCCTGCCAGAGCAGGGTCACCTACAGTACATCGCACAGGAACGCATCCAGGCGGGTTTTGAATGTCTCCAGTGAAGGAGACTCCACAACCTCTCTGGGCAGCCTGTTTCAGTGCTCCGTAACTGTAACACAGTTGCTGTGTTAATTTCCACCTCTGCTTTCCCATTCTACCCTAAAAGTGGTCATTTTTTCTCAACAAAAGGAGACCACCTCAGTCAAAGAGGTTATATTTTATCTTGAAATACGCCAGTGTAACCAGCTTGTCAAGTGAGTACATGTTGATTACAGAGTTCCCTCTCTTATCAACCTCAGTTAGACTTGCCTCTCTGAGGGGTTACAGAGAACTCAGCTCCAGGACAGAGGAATAAACCCAGGATGCTATGTTTTAAGTTGCACACTGTTCCTGATTTATTCCAATAGCTGAACAGCCAGCACTGGAGAAAACTGTGGCTTCCTATCTTTTTCACCCTTCAGCTTTTGTGCATGCAGACAGTTTTCCCATATGTCTTTGTTTAACAGTATAGAACAAGCTCAATCTCTCTCCCCCAGAATGAATAACTGACACAACTGTGATGACAGGACTGCAGTATACACTTCTTGGAAACAACAACTTCCTAAAATGAAGAAGGAGAACACTGTCAGATATCCTCAGCACAAACCTGACAGACCATTGATCTATGCATCTCTGCCTTCCCTGCAGTACAGCTCCACCAAAGGCACACCTCCAGATTTCTTTAACAGGCTGTAAATAATGAAGGGTTTCTAAGGAGGAGGAATATAATCTCAGGATAGCGCAATATGTAACTCTGCAACTCTGCTCAGCCCTTTTCAAGGATTGCGTCTTTGCTTTAGGCATTCAATAAATTCTCATGCAGCAATACATTCTTTCCCTCTCTACATTTATGTGCACCCTAGACACGCAAAGCTCCTCTAGGCTTGCTTAAAGCCATGCAGAAGGCAAATCACTGCAGGCAGAAAAGGAGAAAAATGTGCATGGATGGGTTGGTGGAAGAAAATGTGCAGCTCATATAATTTCACAAAAGTTTCTGTTACGTTATTCAAAGCCAAACGTAACTTGTTTCCTTTTTTAAAAATAAATTAATAATCTAAAGGATATTACTTTGTTTCTCAGAACTAATTGTTCAACAATGCAACGTATACAGTGGGTAGAGCTTCTCTGAACTGCATAACAATGAGTTGAGCTATATATTTTCCTTGTTTTATTAGCTGATCTTTGTATTTCTGAAAAATATGCTGTGAACACCAGAAATGAGTGTTAGTTAATTGCCTATAAATTGAATGGAGTAACGAAAAAGGAGAGATAATACACACTTTCTGTTTCTAAAATCTTAACCCAAGGTATAACTTACTCAGGAAGAGCACAACAATTCAATCCAAATGGCAACAGGTAAAAAATACTGGACTATATTAAGTGATTTTTACACATCATCTGTGCTACAATGTGATATAATACAATACTTTGCAATGCAGATGACATTAAATAACTTTATGTATGTAGACTTTTTTCAGTTGCAGAATGAGATATTTTCCTCTTCTGAAGGATGTCCCATCAATACAGACAAAACTCACTTTTTGATTTCCAAGGACTAAATGAGCATATTACAAAGTTATTTTCCAGTAAAATTTCCACTAACTGGTGTCTGACTGAATAGCTTCTAAAGCAGAAACCTATTGGTATCTTACTGCAGAAAAAAAAATATTTCAGTTCTCTCTTCTTTTGCAGGGCATTTATGTAAAATGATCTTTCTTGCTCTTTAGCATTTGATAGACTTAACTTTTACTTAAAGGCCCTGTCTTTTGGAAAGTAATGAGTCAGACTTTGTTCCCTGTATGAGGATATAAGCAGTGGAAAACTCAAAGCCTTACTGCCTTATTTCTTTATTCAAAATACTTTTAACTGAAATATTTTTTCATCTTTCAGGAGAAACAGAAATGTGAACCGCACATGAATAAGATGGTGATATGGATGACTAAAAATGAGCAAACCAGGAAAAATAATCTACATATATAATGCTAGTGCTAGTGATGCAGATAGAGTGGTAATTAAAAAATCACTATTTCCCAATAATTACCAAACAGTGGCATGTGTGGTTTGTGTATGCATGGGTATGAATGAATAACAAAATAAAATGTGTGAGCTAGTTGACAGAAATACACCTTTTAATGGTGAGTATTGATGTGTAGTTGACTGTTTTCATGTAGACTTACATATGTGACATGTTTCCTTTTGGAAAAGAATTTTAAAAAAATTATAACATTACACATTAATACAATATGTTAATTAATACCAGCTTTGTGAGGAAAAAAATATGTTTAATGTACACATATATATGCAAATATATTCCACACATTTGTAATGTGGAGAAAGAAGAATATTGCCATAGCACTTCAGACAAATTGGTGTATTATGTCAGGCACTTACTTTCTCTGTGAACCAAGTATGTCTGCTAATCTTCATGACTCTCAGATGTCAGTCCAGTAAGAGTACTGACAATTACTGTACCACAGAAGATATATATACATATGCATGTATTTATGTATGTATAAATATATATATAGTCTCATTAGGCAGATAGAGGCAGGAGGCATTTAAATTTTGAATCCTGTAAAGCCACATGGTAGAAAATAGAAATTTTCTTTTTATAGCTACAAACATAAACCTTTTTCTTTAGAAGTACATAAAAGACTGATTTACTAATTCTGACTATCTCCAAATGTGATACACAGTCCTCACTCGCTTGTAGCACTTGCCTTCTCAATCAATTGGGAAGTCTCAACCAAAAGCAGCACTCCTCCAAGAAAACAGAGCAAACATTTGTATGAGCCTCTTGATTACCACTTAATACCTTCAATTCACTGCAACACAAAATGAAAAACCCAGCCAACTATACTCCCTGTATAGCTGGGAATATGTATTGTTTACAGTATATATATGTATGCATTGTAGAGTGTGTATATATATGTTTGTATGTATGTTATATGTGTGTGTGTGTACACATATACATTTATGTATGTATATGAAACATGAACACAATTGAGACTTCTTATATATGCCTTTATAGGCCACTATAACCTCCTTCAGACCCTAGCTCTAGATATCAAAACCTACTTATCCAGGAGGGACGTCTGTTACCTTTACAGAATCACAGAATCACAGAATCCTAGGGGTTGGAAGGGACCTCGAAAGATCATCTAGTCCAACCCCCCTGCCAGAGCAGGGTCACCTACAGTACATCACGCAGGAACGCATCCAGGTGGGTTTTGAATGTCTCCAGTGAAGGAGACTCCACAACCTCTCTGGGCAGCCTGTTCCAGTGCATCTTTACATCTGCTCTCACTCCTCTCTGCTCCACAGACGTTAACTATTTCTTGTTCTCTAACTGTCTAACTGATTAGTACAATTAGATTAATCCCCACACAACTATTTCCATGATATGTGTTGCTTGAAAACTGTTGCTCTGTTTCTGATCTCAGCTCATGCACCTAAATGTTTGTTTGATTTAGAACATCAACCAGTCTGCAAGAAGAATGCTGTTTCATAAATACTGATTTTAATTAAAGTATTGAGAAACCCTGTGAGGGAGGATGCCTCCATATGAAAAAAATTAAATCAAAATGAGAATTCTTCAAAATAGTCTCTGTACTTGTATGCCTCATTGATGGAGACACAGGCTAATATTTCATAACACTTAATTGCTCTTAGGGGACAATATCTATCAATTAAAACCCAGGAATATTAATCAGTCTATCTTTCAAAGCATTGCTGGGAAGCAAATCAAATAAGTATTATCTCATTTTTACAGAGGAGAAAGTTGAAACCGAAAGAAATACCTAGGCCAATGGCACAGGCTGAATTGGGAATACACCAGGACCCAGGCTCCATACAACCCAGTTCCCATTCTCCTTGCCACAGAGAGTGTTGTTTTATTGCAATGGCAGCTCCCAAATTACCTCAGTTACAGTTGTTAGCACTTTGTAGACCTACAAAGCAGGCAGGCACGTGGTGTCTTAATTTAGAAACCATGGAACAGAGGCCAGCTGTTCTCTTTTTAAAGTAACTTGTCCAGATTCAGGTAAGAAATTTAAAACGGAGCTGGATCTAACTTCTTGGAAGGGATTCACCTGCCCAGACTATAAGACAATCACCAGGCTGGCCCTGGTTCATACGCTGCCTAGCTTTCTCAAAACATACCAAAGGGAGGCAAAGGTCTGCAGATGAGAGGTTTCATTTCATAGCACATAAATATACTTGTTCCCTTCTGAATCCTGTGTTCTTCCAATGTGATCCACATGATATGTATTGTTTCCAACAACAACTGTTCCAGAATGACTAGTTGTAAATCTCACATAATTTTTAAATTTTGGCTTAAGAGTAGTAACAATCACATTTGTAAAGTGTATCCTAAAGATACTTCATTTTTCTTAAGCAGAGTCATCAGGCAGAGGTAAATTGTATAACAAAAAGCCACCCAACCTTATATTTGCAATTGAAAGTATAAAAGTTCATCACTGGACCTTGTTCATTTGATGAGCTTTTCTGAAGTGCTATAAGATCTGCTTTTGCTTCTTTCTTGCTTCATGAAATGGATTTCTCCACAAAGAAATTATATGATTCAAACCTTTGTATTTATTACCTGAGTGGAATTTAAGAGATCTGCTAAACATAGCAAAAATCAAGTAATGAGTATATAATACAGTCCTACATTTCAACTATACTCAGGAACTGAGCATAAAGGCTGGAGGAGCAAATCAAAGGCGGTAATTTAGCATGCTTATGCACCTGTCCCATAGATGTTGTTTTATAAACATATTTCCTTTTGTATCTGTTAGGAACAATTCCAAATTTAATTTCTTATACATTATCCAAGAGGCTTTTTTCCTACTAATACATACATCAATTTTTCTTTGGACTTCTTTAGCCTTCCTAACAGCAGTCTTTTAGCTGCTCTGGAAGTTACTGTCCTAATTTGCCTCTCAGTTTCCTAACTTTGACATTCAGACACTTGAGTAAGAATCAGAAGTGTTCTGTGAACAAAATTTTATTCACCAAAAGGGTAACTTCAAGGATCCATCCAATACTACTCCTAAGCTTGGGCTGAATTTGACAAAATCAAAATAAAACAGGGAAGAACTGAAGCATTATTTTTCAGTAGTTTTGAACCAGCAAAAAAGCATTTTCCTCCTCCTTTTGGAACTGTATAAAATTTTCATTAATGGTTAAGAATGATTAAATATCTAAACTGAAATAAAATATTCCCAAAATATTATTTTATTTTGTTGATAATAAAAAGTTTGTATAAATATATTTTCTCTGTTTCTTTTTGTTGGCTTAAGTAGCCAACAAAAAACTAAAAAAAAATTAGAAAACTAAACAGAACTGAGCAAATAATCCAGGAATACTGTTTTATTGAGCTAGAGGGTGAAGAAACACTAATTAAAGCTTCTCCTAAGAACTCACATCTCTCCACAAGTGTGTATTCTCAGAATTGGTTGATAAGTCTTGCTCAAAATTTTATTTGTTCTTAAATGAGAATGCCTTAGTCAGGCAAAATGAAAAAATAATCTTACTATCTAAATGAAAAGAGCACTGATAGACATGTTAAGTTTCTTGCAGTCTGTTCCTAGCACACTACTTCAGCCCAAAAGGATCATTTGTTTCTTACCTGAGCTGTTCCCTTGGGACAAAAGTAATAATTTCTAACACTCTACTTCAAATTACAGTACTGTAGTGATCAGCATCCACAAATCTGCAGCCACAAGACTCCTAATCACACATCACTTGTTACCACTTTCAGAACACCTCAGATTACCCTTTCCCTGCCCCCCCACCCTGTTTTTACAGACACTGTACCTCAGCAAGTTAGTCTTGTCAGTGCAATGTTTAAAGTCGGTCAGATGGAACGGAAAACTCAGAGTATTTGATCTTTCACCATCTTACTTCATCTTCTAACTTCCTGAGCTCTTCAGAGCTCCCTTATGTGCATTTAAGAAACGGAATGGAACAAATAGGAATCTGCATCAAAAGCAAACAGTCACAGGCTCTTCTTCTTTTTCTCCCATCACTTTTCCTCCACTATTGAACTGCCATCTGTTTTCTTCAACTGTTTTAAAAAAGCCAGCAGGAAACTTAAGCCAATCAATATTTTGGTATACGATTTGGCCCACATTTGGTTATTTTTACACTGAGAAACTCTGAGCAAAGATGAGGCCTCCTGCTATGGAAGCACTGTAACACACAGTTAGTTCTGTGTCTGTGATAATAATTACGTCTTCAAATTGGAACAGAGCTACAGTAGTTCATGTCACACAGACACAAGCAGTGGCACATTCTTACAGTATAATCTCCCATGTTCTCAATTATACAAATAAGCTCAGTTCTGTAATAGAACCACTTGCTCTCAGAGCAGAACATCCAAAAATGTGTCAATTACACTGGGAAAAACTCAGTTGTGTGAATGGCTCAACCACACTGCTAATATAATAAAGCCTGCACTAAACCAAGCTATTGCTGCTGTGCGAACAACTTACATAACTGTATTCTTATATTCTTCTTGCTGGCCATTTTCCCACACACTTTAGAAAAACATCAGTGATGCAATAAGTCCACCAAAAGTCTAAATGAAATAGTTTCAAACACTAACAGATGGATCTAGTATTAATGCAGCCATTGTGAACATGAATTAATTTCCACAAACGTCAAATGAAAAAGTCAAATAAATATTTTTAAGTAATATCATTCTTCCTAGTGCATTTCAGAATGAGAATTGTAAGAAAGTATACTCCTAAAACATTACTGGAATTGTTGGCATAAAGAACTGACAAAAACGTAAAAATTATGTTCTCTGCATTTCCATAAGAAAGACAAAGCGTAGGCTGCAGCAATGCAAGCTCCTCACATGCTCTGCTTCCTCTAGTGCACCAGATGCAAATTCAAAAGCCGCAGACAAAACTGAATTTCTATGCCAGTTTAAACTTTGGCTCACTTTCAAAGATCACAAATTAATGCCAACATTTTACTCATGTGGAACCCACTCATTATGTCTTGCACAGAGACCACCAGTTAATTCAGCATTTAGACATGTTTACACCTACCCACCCATCATTATGTTGCTACATGTGAACATTCCTGAACATTATGGAATAATAGATGATTTAACACTGGAATAAACTGAACCAAACCACTCATGAATAAAAATCATGTTCATGCCTCACAGCTTGCTTGCTTCCTCTCAAATTTCTCTTCCCCTCTTAGGAAGATGAACTGCTCTACTCTATTCCCCATGCTCTCTTTCTGCTTGAAGTCTCCCAATCCATTACTAGCCTTTCCTCTCTAGTCTCTCTTCATGCATTCCACCATCTATTCTGTAACACACACAAAAATAGCTGTGGTAGAAATACGACATATACGCAGCTCTAAAAATAAGTGATGTCTCAACTGGTTCTCTTGCAATTTTGTAGTGGGGGAGAAAAACCTCCACAAAATATTTAATTTTACTTGAGTTTTAATTGGTGTTTTAATCAGTTTCTAAAAAAGATAAATCATTTAATGCTAATTTTTGAGCAAAACAATGTATTAAAGCAAATGAAAAAACTGCTTTTTTTCCATACTGAAAAAAAAAAAGACATATTTGGCTAAAAAGTTTTGCCCAAATCTAAGTCTTTACAGACAACACCAGATGCAGGTACAAGCAAAGTTTGTGGGGATAAGGCATTCCCAATAGAGTACTCTCACCTCTAAAAGCTGTTTTAATGATGAGGAGCAGAAGTAGCTTGAGCATAGAAAATACAAGCTTAGTGAAGTCCTTAATCTAGCCCACTTTCCCCATACAAAGAAACTGCACCAAAAAAAAAAAAA
>VZRW01001682.1:0-26549 GCA_013398125.1 Aegotheles bennettii
CTTGTTTATCAGGTGGGTCTTCCATATTTAGTTTTTACCCATCAGATGAAAACACTGAATTCTTCCAGGCGGCATTGAACTTCTTTAGTTTCTTACAAATAAAAAGGCAATAATATCACAGAACTATGTTGTTAATATCTGAATAGATTTTGTGGCTCATGTAATTACCTTTTTTTTTAAAAAAAATAAAAATCTGGGTTCCCAGTCAAACAAATGGTTTATCAACCTTTCAGAAGTTTTACTTATAGAAAAGCATCTTCTGCGTTCAAATCTGTAAAATCTCAATTTTAAATTGTGTGTAAACAAATAAATTCCTATTTTGTAACTGAAAGCATGTTTGCATTGGAAACTCTGAGGTTTCTGAATTTTTAAAGAAATCTAAGTTATGCAATGTTTCAAGGAGTTTGTAAACCTATTTAATGGGTAGATTCAAATTATTCCCAAGTCTAGATGTCTAAAACTGCTTCAGTTGCTAGACTTTAGTGGGAATAAACCTAAGGCCATGATTCAGGAAACTATACACACTTAAATATGTCTTTATGCAAATGCCAAGGCATGAACTCATACGTCTCCTTCACTCAGTGTTTTTTAACTAGATGTATCTATCTATTTTAGTATTTTCCCAAATCAAAGCCTGAAATTATGTAACTGCTGCAGAATGTGTAAGTATACCTGGTAGGTGTGGAGAATATTCTTGCACCCTTCGATTCCTGGTGCTCTGCTACACGATCAAACTGCCGCAGATGATACTTTCAAGGACAGCTAATCATGCTTCACTTAAGTGAACAACAATATTCAGCTACAGACTGTTGGAAAATCCAGGGTTATGAAAACAACATAACACTTCAATAGAGTGTGGTAACCATTTTGAAGATTGAAACTCATTGGCTAAGTTAGGGAGCTAAAAACTTAGGGACACTGGCACTTTATGACCCAAAGATCATTCATACACAAATGTATATTAAAAGAAGAGGAAAGAAAAAAACCAAACAACAAACCAAAACTGGCTGTGTGCAAGCTACTATTGTGTGGCATAGCATGCTCTTTCTTTGCAATATACATAATGAAATACAATCCCTCACCAGTTCATCACTCAAAGAGCTAAATCTGATTTTATAGTGAAAATGCAATTTCATCTCATCAGGTTCCATAGTGCTGAAATACCAATCTTAACAATAGAAACTGATGCGGTATGTTTCAAATTAAATGAACCACTGCAAACAATGGGTTTCCTCAGAGGCTAAGCCTTGACTGAATATGTTTTTCCACTTCATTTTGCAAAGAAATCACCAGGTCTAATGGCTTCAAGCAATCCAAGTGATGTGCAGGTTGAATGAAAAAAATAAGCAACATCACTGAAAAAACGTCACACACAAACAAAGAGAAATTATCACACACTGCACTGAAGACCTTATCATATCCCAGTCCATCTGAGGAGCTTCTAACCAAAGCAAGGAGACAAGCCTTAAACCAGTGAAGTCAGTAAAAAAGGTTTTGACTTCTATAATCCCTGGATAAGCCCAGTGTCTGAAGAACATTGTGTGGAGTTAATGTATGACCTGAAAAGGTGGACACAGAAGAATGAGGAATTTTTTATCAAATGTCGGATGTTCACTCAAGAGCTCTCAAATGGAAAGCAGAGGACCAAGCTTGAAGCCCACAGAAAACACACCTTGGAGCCAGCCTGACAGGCATCTCAAGTCAGACAGCACAAGTCATCAGCAGTATGGAGAATGCTGATCACACAACAGCCTGGAAATCTTCCATACCATACTGCTTCCTTCCCACCGGAGATGTAAGGAGAATAAAGGCTGGAGATAGGCATGCTCACAATATCTGAGTAATGAATAACATTGAGAAAGAGATTCCAGTGACTTTTGGGGTGGGCAGGATGAGGGTTCTGTGACCCACAACTGCATAGTCAGTCCTTTCTGCATGACTGCTCACTCCACATGGAAAAGGTGGGCATTTTTCTCTAAAGGGGTAAAATCTTACAGAGATTTTCATCCACTTTCCCTGGAAGAAGGGGACAGTATAAGCCTGAGAGAATGTCATTGATATATAATAAAAAAAGGTTTATTTGAATCACAAACAATCATCAAGAAAAATAACAAGTAAACCAGGAAGCATATCAGTCTGAATTTAGCCCTCTGTGGTCTTTTACTTCCTTGGAGGTACTGTGAGAGACAGGTTTCTTCAATATAGTCCAAATGAACTGATTATTATTTTTTTTCTGAGCCTACAAATAAAAAATAAAAGGTGTGTGGGAAAGACCCAGAATTGTTTGTTTCTTTTAGTGATGAACTGCCAGCCAATTCCTCCTTTCAAAGCCAGATGGCTGTGAGCTAATTCCAATACCAACTGCCCAATTCCTAGATGCCTGTTTGACAATATTGTTCTTTATTTGTTTACTTTAGGAACAGGTCTTCAGGGAGGTTTATGGTCTCTATCATCCTTACTTAGGGGAAAGCCTATGTGAGCAAAGAAAGGATTAGGGAAACAAAATCTGGGAGGTTTCCCAAGGAAGGCTTTCTCCTAATCCTTCCAGGAGAATAATGATCTGAGTGGCTTAAGGAAAGCAAAAGCCAAACTGCTTCTGTCTTCACATGATATAGATATCTGAGCCTTCCCTGTAGGACAGTATGTGTCCATAGCAGTGTTCTCACTTCAGAACCGAGCACCACTGCCTTCAAAGCCCTCTTGGTCAGCGACATGCTTTAGAAGACTCATCTCAGAAGCTACAATGACTTCTAAAGAAGTTCTAGGAAAAGTATGTAAATTCCTAGAAACCAACTCAGCACCCCACATGGGAATCACTGCAACACCCAGGCAGTGGGTTAGCATTATTGTTGCAGATACCACAATGGGAACCCGGTATTTACTTAAAACAAGAGTTATATGTTAATGTTTCTAGGTTCACCTTTTCAAAGCTTGCCATGGTCTTTTTCTTGGGCTATTTTACAATGCTGACACATCAAGCTTGTGAAGCCTATTAACCTGTCTAAGCAACTTACCCAAGGAACAGTCAGCAATTAACTTGATAGAGTTTGTCAAATTGATTATGGATATGAAAATGGACCTACAAGAGTTTGTTGCTTATCCTTTTAAAAAATATTTGTAATGCATCAACCACTTATCTGATCATTCTGCAGTCGTACTTAGGGTAGTTGAAAACTGTTATAAAGGGATGTGACTGGTCACACATGTTCCAAGAGGTGTTTTACCAACTGGGTAGGCTCTAGGCTTCCCTCCATGGCTTACAGCTCATAATTTCAACAGGTATATCAGAACAGTGTTAATGATATTTCTTTCTATGCTTGTTTCTTGCTCTGAATAAGTTATACAACCAGGGTGAAAAAAATGCAGACCTGCTACACTCAATGAGCTAAATTCATTTCTACCAGTTGAGAATCTGACAGATGATATATCAACAATACCGTGTGGGTCAAACAACAAGATTTTCACATTTACAAATATAAAGAGACTTTAAAAATTAAAAATATTCACCATTTCCTACCATTCTTACATGAAAAATTAGACTAGCTTTTTTTTTTCTTTCCATGGGTAACACTTCTGAAAAGTTGACAAGCCAGTTGTTAACCCTGTCAGCACAGAAATTTTACTATTTTTTTTATATTATTACATTAAAAGCATACACTATTGAAATAATAATGACATAGTTCTCCTGTGATATGACTGCCTTTTTATTTTTAGGAAATGAAAGATGTCTAACGCAGTCTGGAAGAATGCAGTCTATTGATCAAATGGGTAAAAATTAAGCATGGAAAACTCACACAGCTAATATACATAATTTTATCCTGGTGAAAATAATTTTGCAAAATGACAGCATCTCAGAAATTTCTATATCAAATGTTCCTTTACAATGAAACAGACAATTTTTCAAATGGCCGCCCCTGGGAAGGAAACAACTGGGAATCACACCACGATCTTGATTTCTCCCAGCCATGTTGCTTGGTGGCAATGCTTCTGCAGGTCACATTCTGCTTTGCTTATGTGTGTGTAGCTGCAGTGTTTTGGAAGATTGTCAGAAGCAGAAAAGACAAAAAATATAACTGAGCACACCAGTTAGCTTGTGCTCTCTTGGGACAAAATTTATGTAGAGCTTCAAACGGGACGTTCAGTTTTATATAATAATACAAAACATAGTAATTTTGGAATTATGTGACTAGAGGGCCTGGAGATAGAGATTAATTTTGTGGCACTCTTTTGGTCATGCTGATGTGAACAGAGAGAGTATTAGGGTGAGCAACTAAGTTGCCTCGGGCAGGGATTTTAATGGAGAGGGAGAGCAGAATTTGAAATAATAATCAGGAAAAAGTAACAGAAATTTGAAAGCAGGTTGATCTTGGGGAAATAGAGACAGTCATTAGGGAATATGACCCCAATTACATATATTACCTTAGGAATATTTGCACTTAACTGAGACATTATGTATTGAATGTGTCATTCTGTGTCAGCCCTTTCTGTTATGTTAGAGAGGCTATACAAGTACTCTCTTGAAGTCAACCTGAAAATTCTGTTTCTTTTTCTTCTTCTTTTTTTTTTTTTTTTTGGCAATAAAAGACTTTCTAAAGGCTGGTGAACAAAAGTAATTGGCTTTCACACGGTAAGTAGCAGGGTTTCATTCTGATTTGATAGGGCATTATTCAAAACTGAGTTTTCATTGCCTTCTTTCCTAAAATGATACAAGTATATACATTTTCTCCATCATTGTGCTCATACAATCTAATTATTGGTAAAAGGAGTAAGCTTTTCATAAAAGTTGATAAATGTGAGGTTAATGAGCAGTGGAAGGAGCAATTTGAACCATGCAGCCACACTACGTGGTTCTAAATTAACTGTAACCATTCAGGAAATGGACTTGGGAATCATTGTGGACAGTGTAATACCAGTCTCTGGTCTGTCTCTGAGAGCAGTTAAGAAGCAAACAAATTGCTAGATTTTAAAAGGAGTGAAAGGGAAAGTAAGAACAAAATTTAATAATGCAGTTCTCTGAATTGACAGAACTATGAATCTGACCTTAGTCTCCCTATCCCCCCAAAAGGCACCGTATAAAAGTAAAGAGTTCAGAAGTAGATGATGAGAATAGTTAGATATAGGAAAGAGAGATGGGAGGGAATGGTGCTATTTTCAGAGAATTCATACAGGTATGCACAATACTGAATGAAAAATCTCTTTTAAAAACATTTGTATGTTGTCCCTCTTTCGAAAGCATCTATATGATGATGCAACTATTCCTGTGTCTATACTACACATACTCCAGATCAGTCTTACCTACTTCCTAGTTGATAATACTAGCACCAAGAAATCTAAATTATAGATTTCCTTTGAGCTAGCCCTGTGGGCATCTTGCTATTTAATCTGCCTTCTACATTTGCTTGTGACCTGTCTCCTACCCTCAGTGAGGCCTATTGATGCTGTGGAATATAACGCTTATTGGGAATCCAAGTCAGCACATACATGCTAGCAGTAGCTGAGTCAACGACACAGGCGTGTGCACTAGATGAGGGACAGCTCTAGCTTCCCTTCAAAATGTTTGATCACGTCAGTGTCAGTAAACTGCCTGGTCCTTAGGTGTATTCTCTCCCAAGTAAGGACCAGCAGGCTGACTCTGAGTCCAGGGGAGGAAAGACAATGTTAGCAGGCCGATGAAATCACTTTGAAGAATTTTCTGTGCAGCCGTCTGTGGTTAGAGGCACATACTCACTACGGCAAATTGAGCCTGTTGCTAAGGCATGCTCTCTCATTTCTCAGTGTCACTAAACTCCCACAGCCAGTATCTCTGACCAGCCTCAGTTGCCTGGGAGACCCCACTCCATCCTGGTGAGCAGCAGCCAGCCTCCCTTACACACACCTTCAGGGAGTCTCACCTGGGCCACAGCAACCTGCCTCGGCACAGAGCAGTCAGGCCAGTGGCACTTGCTCATCCCTTCAACAACCTGGATAACTCTAGAACACCATCACAGCACTGATTTCCCACAGTGTACCATTCAGGTTCACAGTAACCATACTTTTCTTAATGATACCCCATGATATGGGCCCAAATCAGCTGGAAAATCCAGGATTAACATCACAGTTTGTATGTCAGGGGCAAAATAATTTTTATTAAGAATTAATAATTTTATTAATAATAATTTATTATGGAGAACTCAAATTTTTCAGGCATATGAAAATGAGATATGAATTCCCATAGGCAGTAAGGTCAGCCACAAAATTCACCCTGTTGCTTCAACTGCAAAGAAAATATCTTCAAAATCACCTTCTTTTCAAGTAAACAGCAGATTATATAACAAAAAATGAAATAAATAAATAAATACATAACCTAATACAATATTCCCCACAAAGCAGTGATGCACTTCACACATTTCTCTCCTTTGAGAACAGATGAAAAAGAGAATGAACTACATGTAATTTTGGCCACTTGGGTCATTTAAAGAACCACTGCCAAAAAACTGAGAGAGCTTGGCTATGACTCACATTTTTCTATTAAAATCTCATAATGAAAAAACAGGTATTTGTGACAAACCTTGTCTCCTCAGTAATAGCACATTACATAATTGCTTGAATCTTGGGCCTTTCTTATTTCTAAACCAAATTTCTTCAAGCTCATAGTTTCCAGGGAGGATTATTGTTATTTTTCAGAAGAACATAACTTTCACTAGGTTTTTCAAGAAAAAAAAAAACACAACAAAATCCTGAAAATACACAAAGCATATCTTTTGCTACCACAACTAAAAATCTTCAAATGACATAGGTCAGTGTTCTTTGCATGCAAATTAAGTTATCCAGTATACTGTGGAGCATATTATAAACTTGTTTGGATCCTGTTGAACATCAGATATGCAAGGAATACAGATGAGATTCTGGTTTACACCTCCACTTAATAGAATTTATTGAAATTCAGTTAGGCTTTCAAATTACACATACAGATATGTTTCCTTCAAATAACCTTTTATTTTTTTTTTTTTAAAAAAAAAGAAGTATCCCTTTACACCTGGATTGTAATTGGGCTTCAGACAAAATGTCCAGATGGTAGCTTCATTCTAGACAACCTGCTCTCTCAAGTGCCTCTCTGTAAAGCCCAATGAGTATCAAGTGTGTTTATTGTACTCTGATGCAACTCCAAGCGCAAGATAAATTTACTTTTCATCTAATAGTATATCAAATATTTTACATTGTAATAATTGATGCAGCAATTGCCAAATGCTGTTGAACAGAGGAAAAAAATGCCATTACAGAACACAGCCAAGCACCCTTACAGCACGGCACGAACCCTAATCAATTAGCTGACAAATGAGCACAGTAAGTTCTGCTCAGGTGTGCTCTCTAAGTGGTAACTCAGCAAAACTGCTTTTCACTCTTTTTTTCCCTTGTAAGGCTAAAGTCCATGCAAATTAGTTCACTGTGGGGATGTCAGGTGAAATGTATCGGAAACATACAAAGAGCCACTCCCAGTCCCCTTTCCAGCTGTGCATTATGTTCAGCAATTCCTTTCTAAGTACCTCTAAGCCCCACAGCACTAGCCACACTTTAACACTTATGGTCTATGACACTGGGCAAGGTATAAGAGACAGAACAAGGACATCGTGACCACAGCACAAACCAGGCTTTGCTCCTCTGAGATGTGGCTCCCCTTGGCCTCTTGTAGCCTTTGTCTCAGAAGGGTCTTGCTGCAGCCTCCCAGGCCCACATGCTGCAACTGATGAAACCGCCACTACACTGAATCTACTAAAGAAATTTTTAAATTGTCTACCTCAATCATAGTGCAAAGTCTGTCCATCAAGTGCTCTGCAAATCTTGTGATGGCAGATTTTGGCTCTGGAGCAGAGGATTGCACTTTATTGCAGATATCATAGCACAGGAATCAGGCTACGTTAGTTGCTCTACCTCCTTAAGGAAGTCCATACACGCTTTGAAAATCACCATTGAAATATTTGTAATCTTAAGCATGTTTTTCACAACTGATTTAGCATCTACGCGTCCTCCCCTCTGTTACAGTATTGGGTAGTCTGGACAGTTGTTGGTTGTTCTTATGTGAATTCATGATCGTCTTCACCACTCTCAGTGAGTCTTCTGTTAACATAGAGACAGGGCAGTACTCCACCAGACCATCAAACCACAGTTTGTCAGAAACCAAGGTCCCCTTCTGAACCATCAGGAAAGACTAGCAATGTGAACTTTTAACTGTAGGATCCAGTGGGTTTGGGATGGGATCACTCTTCATAACACCATCATCTACATAGCCTGAAGATCTCACATGACAATGGACATAAAAGGCAATATATTTTGGAGACAAAGATTTTTTTGTTCTGCTGATGGTTGGCTATAGGAAGAACTTCCCCAGTCTTAGCAGCCCTGACTGCTAAGGTCATAGGGACAAGCAGGTCAGCAGCTGCCTCTGCAGGATGGACTTAACTCAGAATGGAAGGACCTTGCAGGGAGGGCACTGCAATTGGATCTGATGGTAAGTAAAGAGGAAAAAAGTGGAGAAGGCCCACAGTCTAAGGCCAAGGACAGCAATTCTCCACTGCAGAGTTCCACTTACAGAGGAAGAAAATGTACCTCAGAAATTACATTTTGCAGAAAACCTGTGACATGTGCATGGAAATAATGCTGTGAAGGATGCCCAAACTTCAGCCCACAGTCCATTTCCAAAGAGGGTGGGAACCCAACATCATGCACCTTTACACAGCTACAAGTTTCTGCTTTCTACAAGCAGCGCACTAAGGATGTCAAACAGGCAACATCAGGCAGCCATGTGACCTCCACCACCAGCAAACCATTGGTGCCTACAGAAAAAAGGGAATAGCTGGAGGAGCTTGAGCAACAAGCCAGGACATAATGAATAACAAACACAAACAAGGAATGGTGGTGTGTGAAAGGCATGTTGTGTACCTGTCAGATGCAGGTACACTGTGAGGACCTTGATTATGGGGCTGTCTCGCTTGGACACTTGCCCTCTTTGTCTTTCAGAGTACCCATCAGAGCTGTGGTCTGGCTCAGGGAGAACAGGGCTGTAGTAATAAACCAGCAGGAACAGACCCTGCTTCATCCCTGTCCCATATGCAGATGCAGTCCCTCTTCAAGACAGGGCCAAGCAGAGACACAACACTACAGTCCAGGACAGGAATGGTATAAGTGATGGAACCCCATGGAAATGCCATAGGATGTCCCCCAGCTGTGGTCACAGTGGATACCTGGGGAATTACAGAGACACTGTAAGAATGTGCAAAGTAGATGCAGGCTGTACGCCAGCCTGGCATGTCCTCAAGGATCCCTACATCAGGAACAGAAGATAATAACTAACCAGTCTTAATGGTATGGGACCCAGTTGCTTGATTCATTACCTCCCTTTTACGTTCTGTCACAGAACCTGAGTTCAGAGGAGTAATTTGCTTCTGCTGTTGCTGTTGCACAGGACTTGTTAATGTATGTCTCTCCAGAGGGGACCTTTGCTCAGGGTATCTATTCCTCATGTGACACTCTGATGTCTTCACTTGTCAGAAAGACTGCTAACTGCAAGCATCTATGATTTTTATGGCATATCTTAGAATTAATTTTAAAACTTACTTCTGTTTATATGTCATTTATATACCTACTGAAAACACAGCATTTAGTCATCAGCTCTCCTGGAGACAGCTGCTTTATAAAACAGTAAATACAGTCCAGAAACACTTTACTCTTCTCCTTTTCTTGTTTTATATAAAGTAAACCAAGAATTCTGGGATGTTAAAATCATAATGGATGAGTTAATGAGTTCATCTTTTCAATAGGTCTTCTTGGGTTTTAATTATCTAACAAGCTTCGTGAACTGAAAAAGACAAAGCCAAAGGGCATTTTGGCACTGCTGTATATACATAGCTTTTACCCTGAATTCATGCCTGCCAGTTAAACATTCCATCTTTGTAGAAACTGTGTGAGCACTTGTTTTGTTGATGTAGTATACTACCTAATGTATCAAATGAATGAGGTATCAGATGGCATTATAATAACACAGCACATCAGCATAGTTAGCTGTCTCTGTAATCAGGTTTTGCACCACTACACCAAGAAGCAATCAGAATGCCACTTGAAAGATGGCACTGTAGGATGGAAGAAAAAATTCTGAAGTGTGTTTAGCAAGAATTCACAGGGTTAAAGTAAACCAAAAAATATTGACAGCATCTGTTACACAATGCAAGGTAAAAGGTCTAGCCTTGCATTGCCATGTATCCTCTTGAAACTAATCCTGTAGCATCTGACGAATAATCTGGCATACACTACATTTGCTTTATATATGTATATTTTTAGGCCTCATTTTATAGTAGTTCCATTAAAGCAGCTTATACTTCCCTCTTCTCCTCCTTGATCATCCAAGATCGTCCAAGAATCAATGCCTGCAGAGAAGTGTTATCACATAATCATGTACTATTAAGAATGATATTTCAGTTTTTGCTTAACAGCTGAACAGCAATGAGAAAAATGAAAATATCTTTCAAGTTTGTGGTGTAGCTTTCACAAAAAGTAGTAATTTTTTTGCAATCTAGGGACCAAAGTTAGGAGTATAAGCATACAAGTTTTTCTACATAACATTTACCAGTGAATTAAATTCATTTGCCAGCTTGAAAAAAGTCTCTATCCTTCTAATGAGGTAACTGGAGTTTCACTAGATCTGGAATCAACAGGGTCACAGGTTTACTCAAAAAGGCAAAGGAGGATGATATTTGCAGAGAATATCCTCTCTAGCCCTCAAAAACAGAGGTAAGATGTTACGAGTCTCTTACATATTCCATCTCCTGGTCTAGCCTGGATCAGCTCAGGTGCACTGCTGATCCTAAGAGCTCCCCCTCTCCCTTGATCATGGACAATTCAGTTGCCATTTCCTTTTTTCCTTACTGTCTACAGCATGAGGCTGCACCCAACCAATCTTTCCTTCTTCCTTTCCTACTGCATTAGCCATTTTGCATATTGCATCTTCCCTGACTACTTTTTTTTTCAAGGAGAAAAATTGATTCAAATTAAGTACAAAGAACTCCAGATGTAAATGCATAGCTGAAATAAATTCTATTGAGAACCAGAGATTTATCAGCTGATCACTTGCTCCTGTCATCTCACTCCATCAGGGAAATGAGCAGGGAGAAAATTGTATGGGCAAACCTGAATGATTCATTCAGGCAAACTTTCCAGTGCAACAAGGTCTTTGAAGGACTGTAGCCTTCTAAGAGAAACACGCATGGGATTGCAGGGACCTAGGCAGATGTGACAGCCTTTTCCAAATCTGGCAGTGTCTTTTCCCTCCTCCTGTCAACAGTTTGGTTGGCTTGGACTGGGAGCCACAGTACCAGTGGAAACTCAGCCCTGGCTGTGCATTACTGCAGCCATGAGATGTGGGGGAAGGCAATTATTGAGCTGCCCAGGCTCCAGCAGGATAATGCTGTAATTGGTTGCTCTCCAGCCAGCACTCCATTCAACACCATTATTCTCACCAAAATCCTGCAACATTGTGTGTTGGCTGCACATGGAATTTCTGCTCTTGCTGCCTGTGTGGGTGGTTATAATGTCTCAGATTAATTTCTCCCACAGTCTTTTCATTTGCTAGCCAGATTTGGCCATTATCACTCATCCCTTTAAATAGAACCCCCAGTGCACCGTTTTGTCTCTTTTTTCCATTAAAGTCATATCTGGAGAAGGCCTTGGACCATCACTTGCCTTTAGCAAAAAAGGATGGGATGAAATTTGGTTGTAAAAGCAAGCCAAGTGGAAGCTCATATTCTGAGAAACACTGAAACTACCTTTCAACTGATTTTACATTTTTCAGGCTTGAACAAAATTCTGTGATTAATATTTTAAACATGTAAATTAACATATTGGAGTGACTGGAAACTAACATTTGCAATATGCCTGACAAAGAAATTGTTACTAGTACTTGGCTTATAACAAAAGCACTAAGCTACAACTGCAGCACAGTTTTTATTTTTCAATGCAAATGACTGGTCAGATTTAAGATACAGCACCATCTTATGGATAGTTCCATATAGATTAATGAATGCAACTCTTTCTCTGCTAGCAAAAATGTTTCTTTGTCAACAAAACATAGCAAGGCAGAATTATCTGTCACTGTGCACTTTCTATATATGTGAAAAGTCAGAATGAGCTCTGGGAATGAGAAAGGACATTGTTCTGACACACTCACCTTGGAAAATTTTCCATTTAACTACCAATTCTATGATCAGGATGCCGATTATTTCCAGTATTTTAGTATCACAGCTTCCAATAAGTACTAAAATTTCACGTAAGAGATCTCAAAACACTCAAGATTCATTTCTTAATCATGATATTAAAAAATGCATTTAAATATAATTTTATTTGTCCCTTGTTTCTGAGCCATTGAGATGAAGTAGGGTTATATCTCCAAGATTTTCTCTGCAATTTTAAATAATACTGACTCTTTTTAATTTTTCTTTCCATGACAGTTGGAGCTCATTTTTATTTCAGTGTTTCCAGAAGCTCCAGAAAAAAACCCACATTCAAATAGCAAAGACCGGCAATCCTGTTTTCCAGTTTAACTCCCATCTGTATTAAAGGAGGTGTAAATGTTCACTCTCTCTTGATGCGTTTTTAGTCATAAAAGTCATAAAGAATATTTTGTGTAAGTAAAAGCCAGACCCTACTTCTTTTTCCTTTCATCAACATTAAAAAAAAACCCTAAATTGATCCAATTTATCTTTGCCATTTCTCACCTGACAAGCAAATCATTAGCTGAGGTTAATGCTTTGTTTATTAGTGTATTATATAAAGCATGGAAGACCACTGAATGCCTCAACCTGTCAACAGTGACCTTGTACACAAACTCAGACTTCTTCTACTAATGCAGATTTGATTATAGGGAAAGGAATATTATCCCTTAAAAAAGAAGAAGATGTCTCTTTGGGAACCCACATAAGTGTGTGTTTAACCATAAATGTGGGTTTTAGTCTCATTAAAAACAAAGAGTTTTAAAGTTTTGTAGGGACTTCCTTGACTTGGGTTAAGTTTACATGTAAAATGAAGCACCTTCCTGATTGGTGGAAAAAGCATACATAGGATGTATGTGTGTGTCTAACATACACAAATATTTAAAATTACATTATTGTTATCAATCAAGTTGCATTATAAAAATCTAAAATTAGATCTAAAATTGCATCTAAAATTAGATCTAAAATACAACCTAAAATTCTAGTCATCCTGGTGATTCAGTAACAATACAGGACACACAGTGAAACCCTAGGAGCTTTGAAACATCAGTCAATTTCTAGAATACTTTCTGCCCAGAATTTTGTTTGTCTAGGAAGCACAGGCTCCAAAAACTCCATTAGACTGTATTCTTGCAAGCTTCCTGAAATATCACCACTAAGGGGCATATAAGGAGAAAGGTTTTCTTTGTCTTAGGACATTAAGAGCATGTTGGTAGCTTCTCCCACACTGTCCTATTCCAGGCCACTTATTGCTTTGTAATTTATAACAAACTTAAATTCCACTGGAAAACAATGGACAGCCAGTGCAGTATACTGATAACAGATAACATTGTTGAGTTAAACAGTAAAATCACACCTTCACCAGGTGATCAGGCAGGTGGTCCAGCAGATCAAAAACCGAGTTGCAAAACCTAGCAACAAATGGCAGGTGAACTTGACATAATTCCTGACATTTCACTGTGCTAAGTTTTGATTTAACAGTAAACTCATGCCATGATATAATAACCACCCCCAAAGGCCGTAAACAGAAGTACTGATTGCAAGATTCAGGACAGCAAAAAGAAATTATATTTGCATTTGTTGTTTGTCTTTGGAATTAGTTTAACTCAAATATTTAAACATGTTCAATATGAAGAAAGTGTGTCACCTTCTGATTGCATTATCTATTTTTAAGTGAAATATATTTCAATAAACTTGTATTGGAACGTGTGTTTTAACCTAGGGCTCTACTGTCTTCAAATTAGTTTTTGAAAAAAATGGAATTAAATTAAGATGACTTAACTGAAAAATGTATTTCGTAAATGCCCACTTCAGTAACAATATCTGCTGTATGTATGAAAAGATGCAAAAAAAAAGGAAAACAAAAGATTACTTTTGCTTATATATATGGACTTGCTTTAGAGGCAAAAGCAAGAATTATTTATCTGTTAAATCTTTTCAGCTCTGCTTTCAGCTTACTGCCAGACAGAAAGTTCGTAAGTTCAGAAAAATCACATCAGAGCTTCGTTCAAGATATAAATCAAAGTTTTACCTGTCTTGAATGATAAGAAGAGTGAATTTACGACATCCGTCTTGACAGAATCACCAGGACACCACAAACACAGTTCCAGTAATGACAGTGGAAAGATGACAAAATGCTGAAGAGCCAGTGTGACACTCTAAAAAGATTCATACAGGTAAATGCAGCACTACCAAGCCCAAGTGCTTGGGAATCCAGGATCCCAAATCATAATATTGCCTTTAGATCTAAAAAAAGTCAGACTCACGTTACATTTTTTTTAACCACCTTCTTTTTGAGAAGCCATTAGAGAGCAGGCACTTCAACTTCTCTCTGCAGCAGAAGGGCAGGGGAGGGAGTGGGGGGAATACGAAAGCTGAATTTTTGCTCAATACACTAACTGCAGTTGACGATGCTAAAGAAAACATACCCAGATACTGTTAAGATTGAAATAAATTGCATGAATAATGCAATAATGCAACTTCATTTTGTAACTAAAAGTTCCTGGGAAAAAGGAATCATCGGGTCACCTGTGAAGAACGAACTGAAATGTACTAAAAGAACACTGAAACTGTATTACAATAACTGTATTGAAATCAGACCTTCAGATGACCCAAGACATTGTGTTAGAAGATTGAGAAGCTGAGAAAGCAGAAAATTTTCACATGGTTATGCAGAGAAAAGAGTGCAATGTGACTTTCACTTACATGGTTTAAATTACTGGTCTGGTTCAAAATAAAATCTAAAGAAATATTTGATTCAAGTCTAGCCACTGAATAGTAATTTAAAATGAGTGATTAAAAATTATTCCAGCTTGCTAGGTCTAAAAATATTCTCCTTGAGAAGGCTGTAAGGTCTTTTAAATGATAAATCCCAACACTAACAAGATTTTTCTTGTCCTTGGTCTAAAAATTATTGTGTTCTGCCATATCTAACAAGCAACTCCATTCAAGTTCAAATGCAGGGCAGAGTTTAGGAGCCTGCTGAAAACCAATAAAGAAAAGTCCACTGAAAAGAAAAAAGAAGCTATTTCGCTCATCAGTGGACTTTGAATCAAGTCCTAACTTATCAGGATTTACATTCAAAACATGGAAAACCGAGTACAATTAGAAGGCTTTTCAAAGAGGCATAATCGCAGTGACGAGCTTTCTGCCCTTCCCAGAGCGCGGCCTTTGGGTATGCTTGGTACAGCTGCCTCCATCTGTATTCTCTGCAACATTTTTCTGCACAATCAAGTACATAAACTGTTTGCAAAGAATTCTTCTTGAAGAAAATATATCAAATTCAAGGTCATACATAAGCATCTGAACAGATTTTGACTGTCTGAGTACTCAAAATGCAGATTTCAACCATGAAAGCAAGGTCTCTTTGATTTGACCATATGCTGTAAAAGGTCTGCCAATGTGTTCAAACAATCCCTTCAACACAAAACAAAAAATTACCATATATCACTCCATAAGGGTTTGAACCAAGATGGTAACCTTGCATGCAGTTGGAAGACCTGGTTATAACTACAAGGTTATCTTGTTGCCATTTCAAACTCCTGAAGAAATTTCCATAAACTCTCATCATCCTGGTGGATTGATTAAACAGCTAATCTTGTTTTGCTATCTAGGAATATTTTCTTTACATGAATCATTTAGGATATGAATTAATGACCCTCTGTACCATTTATTTCATTATCCAGAATTTAACAAAACAAACATTGACTGTGGCTGTTTCTCTAGATGTTAGGGCATCAATGCTTAAAGTTAATCTGTTTTCTTTTCCAGCAGGTTGATTCTCCACTCATCAGTCAGTACAGTGCAGAATAGGGTCCTATTAAATGACAGTTTATTTCCATAACAAATGGAATGGAAGATATGAAAAGGACATTGTCAATCCACCTGAACTCCAACATGCACTTTAAAGGAAGATAAATTCATTGTAGGTGACTAGACTGAGACTGAAGGCCAGAGTTTAGAACAAATAAGAAAGGATCTCCCTGAACTATGCAAGCAGTCATCCATCATGCTATCCAGTCACAGGTCTGGTTCCTGGTGGGAGTACACAGAAAACTAATTTTTAACTAATTACTCACTTACGTACACAGTCAGGAATTTGATCTCACACATGAAATAAAAATACCAGGATAATGATGACCTCAAAATCTTTTTGAGTGACCAGTATGCAAAACTGCAGGCTTGCATGGTGAGAGCAAGAAGAACTGGAAAGGCTGAGCCCCTCTTGCATCCCTGTGGTTGCTCTTCCCACCTCACCCCTACTCCTCTCATGATCACAGACCCATCTTCACCTGCAATTGCACTGCACAAAGTCCACACTTTGATTGGAGAGCAGGGCCAAATTTCTAACACAAGCAGAATGACATAGGTGACGCTCAGCTCACAGTGCTAGGAAAAGAAGGCAGCTCTGCCATTGAAAGTATTAAAAGGACACTCATATGTAAGCTGATAAAGTGTTCTGTCTGCTCAGCACGATGTGGTAAGGCTGGCGCACCTTTGAGAGTGCCACTTCAGGAAAAGTGTACTTCAGCTGGGAAGAACCAGGGATAATCAGAATTTGCACCCATCGCCTATGCAGAAAGACTGAGGGATCATGTAGACCACAGAAAGCTGAGCAGAAAGAGGAGAATTCCTTTTTATGAAAAAAACTTTAATAAATAGGAAGAGAATAAACTGTTTTCCATGTCTGCTGAAAACAGAAGAAACTAATAGGTTTAAATTGCTGAGGGACATGGTGTAGATTTTAGCAGCTCCAAGATGATTGCTGGCAAGAGGCTGAAAACTCCCTCTTGCTCTTCCCCCAGCATCTCCCAGTCACTGTTCCTCCTCAATCCTGTCCTGTCCTCTGTGGGCCTGGAACCAAGCTTCAAGGCAATGCTGAGGGGAGCAGAAGAACAGGACACCTGGTCTCCTCTGCTCTAGCCTCAAAAGTGCCATGAGTCCCTGGCAGGAGCACACACAGCAGCGGCTCGTGGAAGAGGGACAGGGCTTGGCTCAGTGCATGTCTGACCTCTGCCTGCTGCCATGAAAACCCATCCTACCCTTCTTTCTTCATGCCCTGGCATCAAGGGGAGAACACGGTCAGGTTCCCTTTGTAAGTGCCTTTTCTCTTCAGCATAAAAAGATGGACATCATGTTTTTTTTCAGATGAGCACCTCCTGCACCCAGGGAAATTCCTCTCAGGATATTTCCCTCCAGCATAGGGAAAGCTCTCAAGGTCTGCCCTTGTCTAGACTGAGCAGAACAGGTCCCATAGGAAAATGGAGGCAAATTGCTTTTGGCCTCCTGTGTGCCCAGGAATCGAGAAAACACAGTGCAGCGCAAGCATGGATAAGCTTTGGGGCCTTTCAAACAGCAGTAACAGAGGCTAGGCTGCATGCTCCCATGCATGGCACATTTCCAGAATGGGAGGCTTAGGGTAACATTAAGACAAGTTTTCTGAATTGAAAACTTCAGTTCAGTGTTGGAACTGTTTGCCTAGGGAGGTAAAATACTAGAAGATATTAAAAATAAGATTATACAAACATCAGTCATGAATGAGTTAGGTGTAGTGGATCTCTAGGGAGTAGAAGTACATTCCTGATAACATCTTAAGATCCTTTCCAAGCCTACTTTCTATTATTGTTTACAGACCTGAACAGGGATTAAGCAAGCACACTCTGGAGATGTGACAGGATTCACTGGAACTTGCTAGCAAGGTCTGGTGGTGTCACACGTGTAGCATCTGTACCATTCTGTAAGAGATACCACGTTCCACTGTATTACTCACAAGACTCCACACCACTCACATCAGCAAGTTTTGTGGCTTGCTGAGAAACCAAGTATTTTAGAAAGCAGTAACAATCCCTAGTAAATGTAACGCTACCTGTGTGTTAATGGTAACAAGCACTGAAAGTATTAATGTATTTGGGCTAAACAACAGCTACCTTATGGCTCTGTAGGTTTCTTGATGTTGTTAATTTAGAAGTTCATTAACCTATAACGAGACTAAGTCTAATATTTCCACTGGCATTATTAAACTCACAGGACAATAGACTCTGCCTAACATTCTTCACCATTAAACACAAGTTACAGGGTGGAGAGGTTTCTTGTGGGTAGAAACATTCCTTTAAGAAAAATGGATTTGGATATTTCTTTAGGATTTGAAAGGAGATACTAATGTCACTTTTTCAACCCCACACTGAAAAATCAGATTGCCTTAACTATTTGAGCATAAAGTGTTGAGAACAACACTACATTTCAGACACAAGGCTACTCTGAACCAAATTAATTCAAAGTATCTCCATTTCAGAGAATAGCTTTTAGTACTGATAATGTGACATAAATTTTCATCTGGTCTCTCAGCAATGACCTGCTCATTATATTGATGCTGCACAGGTTGTGAGTAATGCAACGCTTTCAAAATGTCAGAGCAGGACATATGATTAGCATTTTCTCACATATTTCTGTACATTTACATACATATGAATGAAGTAGACCTGATCTACAAAATGAATCCACACATGGAAACACTTTGATCCAACTTAGGTTTTTTCTTCACGTGGATCAGCTATTGACATCGCTTACCCTGGTCAGCTGCCCCTGGAGACTCACCTGATGAGAAGATGGTAATTTCTCCTAGTGGTTAGAAAAGCTAGTAGGAATCAAGCATATGGACCCTCTTTATTCCTCCCTATGCTTTGTCCCTATGCTCATGAACACTGGCATCCAGTGCTGGCACATCACAAGGAAATATCAAGACATATAGGCCATTTTGTTTAATGATTAGTCTTAGGGAGTCGAATCAAACGGAATAGTTTGGGAGGAACACTTTGCTAAACTCTGCAATTCTGATATAGACCAGTGGAGCAGAGGTGTTTAAGTAGGAGAAGAAGAATGTACTCTATCACTGTCTGTAAATGCAAGAGGTTATGGTGGACAAGAAAGACTGCAGTAGAGCAACAATGTGATGATGGCTGCAAGAGTGCAACAAAAATGTAGAATGGTAGAATAGTTTGAGTTGGAAGGGAACTTTAAAGTTCATCTAGTCCAAACCCCCTGCAATGTACAGAAGCATTTTCAACTAGATCAAGTTCCTCAGACCCCTGTCTAACCTGACCTTGAATGTTTCCAGGGATGGGGCTTCTACCACCTCTCTGGGCAACATGTTGCAGTGTTTCACCACCCTCATCATGAAAAATTTCTTCCTTTTATCCAGTCTAAATCCACCTTCTTGTCTTGTCACTACAGGCCCTGATAAAAAGTGATGCAATGGCTTCCCCACCTTTACTGTAATTCTTAGTTACTACTGCCAAACCCATTTTAGGTGTGGCCAACACCAAAATGTTACTTAGTGATTTCATCCAGAAATGTCCATCCAAACACTTGAATCTGCACAGAACACCTGGATTAATGGAGACATGCCATCTGACATACTCTGATTTTGCTTGGGATAGAGTTAAATTTCTTCATAGTAGCTAGTATGGGGCTATGTTTTAGATTTGTGCTGAAAACAGTGTTGATAATACAAGGATGTTTTCAATATTGCTGAGCAGTGCTTACACAGAGCCAAGGCCTTTTCTGCTTCTCACATCACCCCACCAGCGAGTAGGCTGGAGCTGCACAAGAAGTTGGGAGGAAACACAGCAGGGACAGCTGACCCCAACTGATCAAATGGATATTCCATACCATATGATGCAATATAAAGATGGGGGAAGAAGAAGGAGGGGGAGGATGTTCAGAGTGATGGCGTTTGTCATCCCAAGTAACTGTTACGTGTGATGGAGCCCTGCTTCCCTGGGAATGGCTGAACACCTGCCTGCTGATGGGAAGGAGTGAATGAATTCCTTGTGCTTTGCTTGCTTGCGCAGCTTTCACTTTACCTATTGAACTGTCTTTATCTCAGCTCACAAGTTCTCTCACTTTTGCTCTTCTGATTTTTTCCCTCATCCCATCAGTGGAGAGTGAGCGAGCGGCTGTGCTGGGCTCAGTTGCCATCTGTGGTTAAACTACAACACATGTCTCTGGGAGAAATCCATTCCTGAAATGAAATGAACTTATATCCTATAAATGAACCCTGCAGAAATTTTAGCCACCTCCTGCAAACTCTTCACAGAGGAATAAAATAATCATCTGCTGCATGGGGAAGCTGGAGAACTGGGAAATGTATCAGCTATGCACAAACTTCTTAACAGTGTAGAACTGAGCTCTGCCCACTGGTAGCACATGAATGCTGATAATTTTATCATTATGAAGATCTATTGGACACTGCTTATCGCAAAGCAGAATGCAAGCTCTACTGCTCTTTCAAACTTACATGCTTCCAGTTGGATTGTAAATCCATATTACTTATTCCATACACCTGTACAGCATCTCCATTATGTGTTCTTGCCTGGGCAAAAACTCATACATATCAATGAGCAATAGTGACAACAGTCAGAGGCCTTCAGAAACTGTAAGCCAGGCCACAATGTGATATATTCTTAGCTCCACCATCACAGTATTTAAAAAATAACCACAAAAGTGTGTTTATTTCTTCTACTTCAATTTTAGGTTTTGTACATGTATGGCAATATTCCTTCCTACTTTCAAGCTTTTCTCCACAAGTTCATGGTATACAAACAAAGGTGGTCACAGTGGGTAAAGCAAAAGGAGGGGCAGTACTTCAGCCACCACTCAGTACTGTCTGGGGTAGTATATTCTCGTGACACTGCAATTACAAAGCACCCTAGAAACATCACCATCATATCTGGCTTTGGCTACAACCAGCATACAAAAAACATAAGGTGAGGTTCTTGCTTAATCATTTGATCTGGTAATACAAAGCATTAGGGGAAAACAGTACAAGAAGTGGCTAAACTGGCAATGCATTGCATGAGTCTAAAACGCATTACTGTGAACTACTGAGCCTCAAAATAATAATGAATTTATAAGTTTATAAGTGAATTACAAGGCAATAGGAAATCTTTACTGAACATAAATATATTTTTATACACCTTATTTTTAGTCATATAATTTCCCAAATGAAGGATTTGAAAACATAGCTAAATTTTTTATCTGCATCTTGAAATAAAAATCTTGGGTGAGTTCAAAACTGAGTTTTTCACCATTAACTATTTTTACTGCTTCTTTTATCCCCTAAACAGAAAGCTTTATTGACAAAATCCTCATTTCATTGCCATATAAAATAGAACAGTCCAGTGCTTGACACCATTTCATTAAAATAAATATCCTTTACAAACTACATTAGGCAGAACATTAATCTAGGCAGAAAAAAACTGGATTTGAATGAGTGAAACTGTAAATAAACCTGTGCTGAGCTTGGACAAAGTGAAGAGAAGGTGGCTATATTATCTAATGAGGACTAATTAATTGCTTGTCATTGTTGTGGCTGGATATTTTAAGCATATAGGTGTTGGGGTAGGACGATGGCATGTAATGAACCAGCCTCTTGATAGCCTTGTGATTAAACCCACAGCCACATACCAAAGGTCATCTTGAGGAGCAGGAAGTAGGAAGAACACCAACTGTTTCCAAGTCGGACACAGGAAGGGACACAGGAAGAGACACCAGGAAGTAAGCCAACTTTACTTCTGAATAACATGGACAGTGTATTACCAGGAAGAGTACGGACCAATGGAGTGTTGTTAGTTGGACCAATGGGAGTGTTGCTAGCACGCATGACTGCCCCACGTAAGGGGGACATTAACCAACCAGCGTGCACGTTTTAGGCGCATGGTTCAAATCTATATAAGGGATAAAAAGTAAATAAAGAAGGTCTTTGCATGATTCATGTTGAAATAACAAGGTCCATTATTACCTACCCTGCAGCTGGAGACCCCGATGTGATCGTTATATGAACGTACCGGGAGTCAAAACCAGATGGGAAGACCGGCTTAGTCTCTGTCCCAGTGGGACTGCAGACAGAGCGGGGAGCGGGGGCCGTCCCCACAGGGCTGAGAAAACACACGTGCAACGGGAATTACCAGGAGAGGTAAGCCACCGGTATAGGAATGGGGCAGAGCATCACGAAAGAAGAGAGTGAGATAGTGAGCCTGCTAAATATACTCTCTGAGAGAGGAGTTAAGCTCGATTCTCCTATGCTTAATAAGCTCTCAATATGGTGTCAAGGAAACGATTTTGCATCGAACCCTGAAGAGGTTCTTAAGATTGAAACTTGGGAGAAATCGGAGAACAATTATGGGACGCTGTTAATAACAGTGAAAAAGATACAAAAGGGCTAGCAACCACTTGGAGGTTAATAATAACAACCTTCCAAGGTATAAGAGCTGAAAGAGCGATTACTGCCAGAGCCTGTGCAGCTCTACAATCCCCTGCATCCACGGAACAACCCCTTGCGCCCACGGCGCAGCCCTCACAAATTGCAGAAACTTACCCCTCATATAGGTATTTGAATATAAACATTCTGCATGGACATTTGTGTACTTAATCAGTTGAGCACCATTTGAACACAAGCATCTGAGGAATTCAGTTCTAACTGACTCTTACAAGACTGATATCACTGGTGTTTGATGATAGCATTATCAGTGAAGTAGACAAAGGGCATTCAGGAGGGGTAGCTTTCATGGTCTGCAGAAATGTTTAAAATATAAAAGATAGGCTACATTTAAATGCACCAGACAAAAACCAAAAACCAAAAAGCATCAAGAACTAACGAGAGATCAGGAACAAAAACTCAAATAATGTTAGAGGAGAGTAGCCTTACAGAATGGAAACACATAATAATAAACAAAGGTTTGTGTTAAAAATAGCCGCAGAAGGTAGGACTGTTCGTCCTAAGCTGTTAGATATGCTGACAGTTATTGTCAACTCATCGATGCAGTCAATTCCAAGTTGAGAACATTTTCTTTTGAGCCTGGTGTGATAGAAAACAAAGTCTAAATTGTTCTAGTTTTTCTTTTTCCCCAAATAAGGAGATACAGGGAGAAATGATGAACCCTGAAAGCAAAGTACAAGACTTTTGCTGCCTTGCTAGAGCTCCTTTGCATGCAGCTCTAGGGAACATGTTTTAAATGGATGTTTTAAGTGATGGAAGAAAGCAAATAGCACTCCTGTCTTCACTAAAGATAAGAAAAAAGATATACAGGCCAGTCAACCTCACCTTGATACATGGAAATGTGATGGAACACATAATCCTGGAAACTATTTCCAAATATATTCAAAGCAAGAAAGTGACGGGAAGTAGCCAGCATAAGGACTCGGGATAGACCTTATAGCAGCCTTCCAGTAACTGAAGAGGGCCTACAGGAGAGCTGGAGAGGGATTTTTTACAAGGACATGTAGTGATAGGATGAGGGGGAATGGGTTCAAACTAAAGGAGGGTAGATTTAGATCAGATACTAAGAAGAAATTCTTTCCTGTGAGAGTGGTGAGACACTGGCACAGGTTGCCCAGGGAGGTTGTGGCTGCTCCCTCCCTGGAAGTGTTCAAGGCCAGGCTGGATGGAGCTTTGAGCAACCTGATCTAGTGGGACATGTCCCTGACCATGGCAGAGGGGTTGGAACTAGATGATCTTTAAGGTCCCTTGTAGTCCAAACTATTCTATGATTCTATGAATCTACAGAGGGGGAATCATGCCTGATCAACCTAATAGGCTTCTATGACCAAATGACTTGCTTGGTGGCGGAGGAGAGAGCAGTAGATGTCATTTATCTGTACTTCAGCCGGGCTTTCAACGTTGTCTCCCATAACATCATCGTAGACAAATTGGTGAAGTGCAGGCTAGATAAACGGGCAATGGAGTGGACTGAAAGCTGACTGAACTGTCTGTCCCAGGGGGTTGTGAAGTTGGGAGGACTATTGGATACACCAGATTGTTGTGTGGTCATTTAGAGGGACCTCAGTAGGCTGGAGAAAACGGCAGACAGTAATCTCAAAAAGTTCAACAAAGGGAAGTGCAAAGCCCTGCATCTGAGGATGAAATACCCCATGTACCAGTACAGGCTGGAGGCTGACTGACAGGAAAGCAGAAAGATTTAGGTCTTGGTGGATACCAGGCCCAGCATGAGCCAGCAATGCGCTCTTGCAGCAATGAAGGCCAACCAGCCTCTTGGGCTGCATTGGGATGAGTGTTTCCAGCAGGTCAAGGGTGTGATCCTTCCTCTTTCCTCAACACTGGTGAGGCCACATCTAGAGTGCTGCATCCAGTCCTTGGCTCTGCAGTATAAGAGGGATATGTACAGACTGGAGCAAGCCAAAGGTCAGGGAAGTAATTAATGGCTTGGAGCATGTGAGCTATGTGGAGAGGCTGAGAGAGCTGGGATTGTTCAAACCTAGAGAAAAAAAGGCTCAAGGGAATCTCAATATATATATCAATACCTGATGGAGGGATGTAAAAAACACAGAGCCACACTCTTTTAAGTGGTACCCAGGGAAAGACAAGAAGTAATGAGCACAAAAGTGAAATACAGGAAATTGTTTCAATTTAAACACAAGAAAAAGCTTTTTTACTGTGAGAATGGTCAAATACTGGCACAGATTGCCCAGAGAGAATGTGGAGTCTCCATCCTTGCAGATATTCAAAAACTGACTGGACTTAGCCCCAGGCAACATGCTTGAGGTGACCCTGCTCTGGGGGTTGAACTAGATGATCTCAGAAGGTCCGTCAATCTCAACAACTCTGTGATTCTGTTGTGAAGCATGAAGGAAAATAAAATATATCTTCCCTCCAAAAAAGTGCAGGCAGCTAGTAGAGCAACCTTTTCTATAAAGAAGAGTTGTGTGATATTATGTATGATAAAATGATCATCCTGGCCTTAATGCAGCAGCAGCTGTGAGATGACACTGCTGGACTGAGCCATTACATTTAAAAATGTTTGGAACTTGACTGTTTTGAAGTTTCAGAGTTCCTATCCCAATTGGTGATTTCCATATCTTTGGTGGCAAGTTTTTAATAGTGTTACTTTATTTTTATTTGCCACTAGAATCAGAACAAGTTACTGCAAAATGTAGCCACAAACCTCAGTGCACATGGTACTGCTCTTAGTGAAAAAGTAGTTTATAGTAACCAGTTCCATATTTTTTATGGAACTACCTCTTATCTACTACAGGACTAGCAGTACTTGCAATGACCCTCTGGGAATGCAAGTACTGACACATAACTGGTGATGGTGATACCCACAAAAACTTTCCTTAGCAACTCCTGAACTAAGGAAATGTGATCAGAGATGTTCAATAGATTGACATTCCTACTTTTCCCTGACTGCCTTTCTACATTTCACAAAATTTGCCTACTGTTATTGGTTTGCATTAAGGACATGAGCCAACCATATAAATAACCCACCTATTTTTATGAATGTGATACTTAGAACGCAAACTTCCAAGAAAGCCAGTGTGTTTGTCATCATGGCTCTCCCTCAGTGTTCCACCTCAATCCTCTGGTGAAGTTCCAGAGGCAGAACCTAGGCTCCTGATGTTTAATGCTGCCATCGAGCTAATAAACAGCTGCTGCCTCAGCAGGAGAAAATTCACCTTCTGAAAGCTGGTTCACTCAGGAGATAACTGCCAGATTTAAAGGTCCTTTCTTAAATCTCCTACTGGAAAACTTGGCACTTCAAAATACTGGTAATGAACTACAGCCTTCCACCACTCTAAACCCAGGCCAGATCATACAGTGAGAACAGGGTAGGCCTTCTGAGTTTGTTGGGTTTCCATTTGGGGCTTTGAAAACTTGCCACTCCTAATCAACAGAGGCCAAGAGCTGCAAGGACAGAGCCTCAGTTGCCAAGAGCAGCACACAGGGACACTGCCTTTCTGTGAGCCCATCCATCCCTTCCACGCCCTGTTCTCCTCACCCTTCCCCATTAGTAGTCCCCGCATTCTCCCTGGTACTGGCACCACTGTGCATGGGTGCGTAGGGCACAAGAGAAGGACTTGTTGATGCACACAAAATCTGATGTGCCTTCCTGCCCCAAGGCTACCTTTCCACAGCGCCCTAATCAGACTCCAGAAATGTAGCCTTCACGTGATGCTGTTTTTGTTCCATTTTAGAGTGTGGTGGTGGTATTAGGCTTTCACTGGTTTCTCACAGCCTTAACTGTGAAGGTAACAGGCATAATACAACTGTGAACTGGCTGGGTCCGCAGATGGCCTGGCACAACAATTTCAGAGAGGTGTGAGCTACTTATTTGTGGTGGTGGGCTCCCAGCAGAGCTATCCTGCGAGAGCAATGCAGGCTTCAGCATCAGCTCTCCCCGCGCCTCCGCACGGCGTGCTTTCAGTCGCTTCTTTTTCTGCGGGTGTTTGAACTGCCTCCCGTTTCCCCCCACGCTCCCTGGCAGAGAATGCCAGCGAGCTTGGGGTCGGCAGCGAGCCGTG
>VZRW01001682.1:27575-48572 GCA_013398125.1 Aegotheles bennettii
CGGGCTCGGGCTCGGCGCGGCTTCTCCAGACCAGCACTTGTGCCTGGGAACCCGGCAGTGAACAGGGGTGAGGTGTTCAAGTTCTGAGAGATGCGCTGCAAGTCGCGGAGCGCAGAGCCGGGGGGGCGGAGTGGGGCGAGGGCCGGCGTGCGGGGCGAGGGGTGCTTCTGCCTCTCGGCGTTGTGCGGTGCGTGGAGTTACACCTCTCGGAGGTGCCTCCTGCAAATCCCGTTCTGACCATGTGTGCCCAACTCGAGCGAATTCAGCCATAATACAGGGGTGAACGAGAAAACTATTGTTTGATTAATTATTAAGTGCTGTCTCTGTACAGAGAAGCAATTAACATGCGTGTTTGTGATAAGAATGGCCTTCTGGTGAAGGTTGTCCAGAATTATTCTCTGCATCTCATACATCAGAGACAAGCCCTTGAGAATCGGCAGGTATGTGGTAGGTATTTATCCTGTAGTGGTGCTTATTCTCTGTTACTTTCTTGTGTAGGTAGAATACTTAAAGTTTTGAAACAAGGCATTGCATTCCAGAAAACTGCTTAAAAGCTCAGCTCTTGAATGTTTGGTCTAAAAAAATGTATGTGTATTTTTTTTTATTTTCAATTCTGTAAAACAAGTAAACAAACAAACCCAAACCAAAACAGGAAAGAAACAAGGAGCCCCAAACTCCTCCACATCACTTTCCAGAGGGAAGGAATTCAGTTCCACTCGGCCTTTTATGATCTTGGTACTTCCATATCTCTTAAGGGTTTGTAAAATCCAATACTGAATGTTTTGGGGTGTCTGAATTATGACTGCTGTAGGTAATTTGTGCTTAGTGAATTCACTGACAAGTTAACATGGCAGTAATAACAAAATTACTTCTGGAAGAACATTTTGTTTTTATTAAGTGTTAGGTATTTAAACTGTGAAGTCTGTTGAAAGACAGTTTGTGTGCAGGAAATCAAAGAAAACCTTGCAAATTGAGAAGTTTCACCATCCCACTGAGGACTCCTCACCCCAAAACAGAGTCATCATAGAAATGATATTTTGAAGGGACATCTGGAGGTCATCTAAGCGTGACCTCCCGCTGGACAAAGCCAAAGCCGTCCTGATGTAGTGGTGATATTGTAAGTCTAGGTTCAATGAAGCAGGAGACTCAAAAGCCTCCCAAGATGAGATCCCTCAACCCATCCGTGTGACCTGCTCCAGTGCTGCATCGCTGCCTTCCTCGTGAAATTTTCCTAATCAGCTTCCAAGTTACAACCTGTGGCCGTCAACTGCAGAAGGTGCTGAACATTCAAAAGTTCTCGTTGATCTCGGTCACCAAGTGTAGGAACTGTGTTTTAAGAATAACTACAGTATTAACTAGTTTTATTAGTAAGAGTTATGAAAAGAGATTACTGATGTGCAGCAAATACAGAAATACAACAGTTGTGGATTTAACATGAGCAATGAACAGATTGATTGACAGAATTTATTTAATACCTAATACTAAATGTTGCTCTTGCTAATTACTGTTTGTAAGTGAACTGTGACTTTTGGTTTAACTGCTATATGTAGAAAGACATTTTTGTTGTGTTTAGGAATTTAGCTGCAGGACAAGGATGATTTGTCCTTGGCTGGTCAGGAACTACTGTTTTTAAATAAGGCATAACAAAAAAAAATCCTTTCTAGGAGTTGCACTTCTCTCTAGAAGGTAATGAAATGCACGTAAACATCCTTCCTCTTACGGGACAATTTGATATGTTACCCAGTGCATTTCTGAATATAGGGGTAGCAGAACTGGTCCTGAGTTTTGATAGTTCAGAAAACCTGCTTTCATAGTTCAGGATTGCTGAGAGCCATACGAAGGAGCCCTCTTCTATACTCTGATTTTTGCACTCTGTGCTGCATGGTGGCCCCATGTCAGCCTTAGGAACCACACCGTCTTAACAGTGTGTCCTGTAGTAAGACATTTTTGGATGACTGATAGCTGATACCTGTGTTCCATAGGGTAAAGTCTGTCTGATTTCCTGAATGGATTTTCTTACTGCCAGGGTATGATACAGATGTGGACTGTTCCCTTAATCTCTTGCTCTTTTGTCACATGTCTGACTTCTGTTATGTGGCTGGCTGTCTATTGTGACCCAACCTGTGTTATTTAACTGGAGCCGTTAACTACTACATGCCATTAACTACTGCCGATCATCAGTGAATAAGTGATCCGAGGTACGATTTCGAACCAGAACCTATGATGCTCTGTGGTTCCGGCTCCCAGCCCAGTCTGCCTGTCTCTGGTTGTGCATTCTTTGTAATGCTTTTGCACCAACAGTCTTTCTGATAACCTAAGAATAGTATCCACCCTGCTTGAGAGCAGAAGTAATTTGTTCTTTCTGCCAGTTCATTTGGCATATTGCTGAACAAATATTGCAGAATGCAGTTTGCTTCCTTTTTAATGTGGAACATATCCAGTAAGGGAATGAGATGGAATTCACATATGAAATATCCTCACTTGCATTGTAATATCAGTAAGGAAATGGTTTACAATATGGCTGGCTTCCTATGTTCTTTCTTCAGTATCAGATTAAAATGCACTGTACAGTATCTTGAAACCATCATACTTAATGGACTGAGTTATACTGATACATATAATGTAAAGAGTTTTAAATGCAGGCAGTGTTTCACTCCTCCGTTGCCCTTTCTCATTCTTCTTTATTCTCACTAAGTAAAATTAGCTCAGCTCTATAGCAGTAGATAAGATCAACTGAAAAAAAATATTTTTTTAAAAAAAATAACATAATTCATCAGAGTCCATCAACTCTGCTAACTTGTTTTTAATGCCAAATTCAGTATAATTTAGCCCAGAATTTGCTGAAACACATACCTTTATAATCTGACTGCATTTCTTTTTTAATCCATGGGTTATGTGCTAGAAATAGTCTTTTTTAACTGTTCAGAGTTAGTTGGTGACCAACTATTACATCCTGTCTTACTTTGATTACTGGTAGGTTTGTGGTGGAGTAGGAAGAATAAGTATTGCAGATGTGGAACTAACGCATGGCATGATTTTTCAAGGTGGGGTAGCAGATCCTGATGAAAATTGATTTAGTTCTACAGAGTAGAAGGAGTATGTGCTTGGTAACATATTTTCAGTAGATATTTATGAAAATTTGGTCATGTATTTTCCAAATTTTTAGAGAAATATTAAGACATCAATGCATTACATGTCATGCCTTTATCAAGCAAGGTTTGTCTGTCCCTGGTTTAAAGAGACTTTGTCACTTTTTTGTAGTTTCCACTTTTTTTAATGAGTCTTCTGTACCACATTTCAGCATCTTTCTTTCGTTTGCCTCTCCACTTCATCTTCCTTTCTAGTCCAGCAAAAAAGAAGACAGTAGTTAGCTAATCCCATTCCTCTTTCTTCCCCTTCATTCTTCTTTTCTCCTATCCCAGCCAAGCTGAATCTCAAATCAGCAGATTGAATTTGTCCTCAGAATGGGATTTAGGTGGTGAAAAGAAGTGCATTCCCAGTGTGGCTGCCTTCCATCAAGGGAAACTGGTGTATGTGAATGGTTACAGAGTCAGTGATTGGATGATGACCCCTGGTAACTGTGGTTTATCCTAATCAGTTGTACACTTGTATGTAGACCAGTTGTACATCATCGTTTTTCTCAGGGACTGTGTGCCACAGGCAGGTCCTGTATCTGCAAGATGAATCAGAGTTAAAGTTCTTGGGGAAGGAAAGGATAGTGAAGTGTTACAATTAGCTAACAAAAAAGGTGTTCTTCCAGTGTTTTTCTTCCTCAAATTTTTAACGTTTACTCTAGTATTCAAGTGGTCATACAGTAGAAACTCAAGTGTGGGAGAGAAGAGCAGTCCTATGCTAAACAAGATTTCCTAATGCATGAAAGGCTTAGTACATCAAAGCTGATAATTCAGGTCTTGATTTCACAGGTGATAAGTAGCAGAAGTAATTGAGCTGGCTGTTTAGAAATCATAACTAAATGAGTTTACTTCCTGAATACATGCCGACCTGTTTTTCTTCCATTTCTTCTCTCCACCTTCTCAATCATGAGTATATCAAAAACCTTGACTTCTAGTTAATACTCAAAAGTAGGAGTGGTGCTATTCAGTAATTTATTTTCATCTGAACTCTGAGTTTATTCTTTCCTGTTCCTTAGACTTAATCTCTAAAGGAGAGGTTGGTAATGATACATGTAACTTTATCAGGAAAATGTTGGTTACAGGAATAGACTTCATTGTATGGATCACAGTGTTATTCTCAATGTCTTTATATCTGTGACCCTGAGTCCCACTTTTCCTTGCTTTTAAGCTGGTGATATGTGTCTAATTATCGATTGTCTGAGCGTGGTTTGGGAAAGAAAAATTGTCTCTTGGCTTCTGAGCCTCCTTCATAAGATGCTTTTTTCCTCTACTGCTAAGGCAGCAAGGAGAGTACATCCAAAGCCATTCTTGCCAGAAACTCTAGACACTTTCAGAGAAAACTATAAAACTTGGCCATCTGGTCAAAATTCTGCTAAAGAGCTTTCTAGGAAGACATCTTTCATTCCTATCTTCAACATTTCCTTTACAAATTTCAGGTTTTTTGTAAAGTGTTTCAGAAAGTAATTTAAAATCAAGTTTCGTTGCCTCTTTGTTTTTCCCCATCGCGAACACCTTGATAACACTTTGTCATGATGCTCTAACCTGTGTGTATTTTGTTTCAGTCAAGTTTGTATAGAGTATTTTGGTGTATCTAGTCAAAGCTCACTAATATGCTGGCCTACACAGGTCTGTACATGTTGAGACAGGATTATTGGCAAACAGGTCTTTTTACCACAGTCAGAACTTGCTCTTCGGGGAAAAAGTTGTTCTTGCCTGCCTCAGGAAAGTTGATCACCATGGGCAATTGAGTCAACCATGGCTGAAGAAATACTGAAGGGTGATGAGAGAACCAGAGCCTTCTAGTTACTGACACCGCTTCAGATGTGACAATTCATCAGTTTTGTTTTAATCTTAAACTGTTCTGCTGCTCTGCTAGCTCATCATCAATAGATGTGGGTTGTCTAAGAGCTAGGCAATGGCTGGGGAAAATGGGGCTTTGGCAAACAGCTGTGTAACGAAGTGGACATGTAGGGATAGTCTGCAGACCCAGTTTACTATCATGAAAAATTCATCAGTGTCTTCTTTTGCTTCTTGTTTTGTCTTTCCTGCCCATTTTACCCATACTTGCCTTTGAAATTTGATTATTTTTTAATTATTATTTGAGGGTCAATTTAAAGTGTTTTTTTTTTCTGAATGAGCGACCTCAGGTTGTTTGCTTCTTTCTGTCTTCTGCTTCTGTTCTTTTGTTCCTCTGTTCTTTCTGTTCTTTTGCTGTCTTCTGTGTTAACTCTGTTGGCAAATAACCCATTTAAAGTACTTGAAGAAGTTACGTATTTTTTTTCTACAGGGGGGCTGGCAGGAAGGGAGTTGGAAGAATCAGTTGACTGTTGCCATCTCTGCAGGAGCAGTACAGGGGAATTGGCTGGCTGGCCTGCTTTACATTTCACCCTTTGCAGACAGTTGTTATTCTTACATTATATTTTGTATATTTGAAACCATTGGTAATTGGTGACAGAGAAGCAGAAACACCAAATCAGGTCTTCTTGTCCTTACAACTTTCTCTGATATCACCTGAGAAACATACTCATTCCTGCCATGGAAGAACAAAGCTGGTGAAAATGTTCTTTTCCCCTCCTTTCCCTGTATCTGGAGAGGGGCAGTATATCAAAATTCTCATTACCATGTACTGTCTTTAACTGAAGAATATTGTCAGAGGAGGAAATACTTGTTGATTGCTAGTTAACTATTCATTGAATGATGTATTTCTATAAAAGTATATTTACCATATCCCCTTTCTTTCCCTGTTGTTACCAGTTCATGTTTAGGGACACTACTAACCAGTTACCTCTCCATTTGCATGCTGCTTATTAGACTTGTTTTTTCTCTTTCTGGTTTTGTACTGTTTCTTTTTAATATTGGTGACTATCATCCTGAAATTGCTTTCGGTATATGTTGTTTTGCTTTTTTAAATGTACATCTGTATTTGTGTTCTGCTTTTCTGTTATCCTTGTTTCTTTTGTGCGTGTAGATGTCTCCTACTTTGCTAGCTTAAGGCATCCCTCTCTCCTGCTGCTTCCCTTTTACTTGTATACTTGCTGGAACTGGAAAGCTAATAGCTTAGGGACAAAACTTGCTTCCGATTTATCAACCCAAGAGGTGTCCATGGGGGAAGATGGGATGACGCTGCTTCTTCTGGGAAGGTGCTTTGCTCTCCTCTGCTGATTGAGGGATGCGTGTTGGGGTGCTAGTCTTCGTGCTTTGACTCTGGTCCTATATTGAGTTGTACTGAGCTCTAGTTAGTACATTACTCTGAACTGGATGGTACCCTCTGAGGTTTTTAGACTTAATCTTTAAGTCTCTTTTCGTATAGGGTTTTTTTTGGCACAGTGGCTGCAAAGATGCCTCCTATATTTCTTTCGAACTTGCTCCTCTTGCTGCCTGCTGCTGGCTGTGTCACGTGCAGGTCTGGTAGTCATGACTTCTTGGATTTTAGCTATTGCAGTTCAGGAGGCAAGGCAGGGAGAGAAACAGCATCTGCTGAACTCTTGTTCCCTTTGCCTAGTGCCTATCTCCAATGCCTGCTTCTGCCTAGAAGTGCTGGCACCAAATTGAGAGCAGCCCAGCTCTTGTGCGTTGCAGCTGATTCCCACAGGTTTCAGAATAGCAGCTGTGAAAAGGCAGTTTTCAGTTTGTTGCTGTGTGGGGGAAACTCTGAGCAGCAGGAGAGGCAGAGTGTTTGCATGTGGATACCAGGCTACATCAGCTTAGGTTTGAGTTGCGAAGGTTATTTTCACTGCCGTAAGCATTGAAGGATTTTCCTTTTTTTGTTTAAAATTCTCTAGAAGTTGATGGTACTTGCCCAGAAGAATTTATTTCTGGTTCTTATTTATTTTGCAGTGAGGAGATAAAGCATATGCTTCTTTTCAAGCATGATTACTCGTATGCATAAGTTTAAGAATGTTCTTGAGTGTTTTTCCTGTCAGGAGGAGGAAAAGCATTAATTAACAGCATTGTGAAGAATGAACAGAGCTACAGTGAGTACTTCTTTAACCACATGACCTGTTGAAGAAAAATTAGAAGACGAGAAGGTGATTGTACAAGAATTTTCCTCCAGCTCTGTTTCCATTTTTTTCTCATGCATTAATTATTCATTTATGTTCAAATGTCTTGGCTGTAGGATTTTGGACATAGGGGCAGGCAGCTTCTGTTTAATGAAAGTGCTGGAGGGATAATCTGTGTGATAGTATAGACACACAAAAAAATAATCCTTAGGATAGTAATTTGTGTAGACTTGTCTGGGCCACAGACAAGGACCTGGAAGAAAGGACAGAGGTCAGGTAGTGTGTAAATGAGATCTCCAAAGAGATGATGTACATCTACAAAGATTAAGGGAGAGGAGAAAATCAGCAATGGAGAGTTTCATGGACTGAGTTGAAGGTATTGAGAAAGTACGTGAAACTGAATTAATTTTGGAGTAGAGGGACTGTTCAGCAAGGACACTGGCAGAGTTAAGAGGAATGAAATCCACTGGTCGTGAGTTACAGTTTTCAGTATGGGACAGAAATGAAGGAGGAATATCCTGGGGATAATAGTTTGCAAGAAAGATATTGGGCTAGTGAAGAGATATAAGGATGAAGCTGGAAAAAAGCGCATAGTCTCAATTTCCATGTCAATGTAATAATAGCAAGGGCAAAGAGTGACTGAGAAACTTGGTGCTCAGAAGTTGGAGTCCATGAAAATCGGAGTGGTAGGATATTACAGTGCATTGGGAAAAACAGTGTTTCGAGGTCCCAGATTTTTTCTGCAGAAGGCTGCAGTTTTATGTGTTTAGGTTTTTCTTATGGTGAATTCATGAGTTTTCTTAAAAGTAAAAATCCACCTCCAGGCAGTCTGTGCCAGATATTTATCTTGCTGACTTTTGCTGGGAGCATCCCCAGTTTTTGCCTATTGCTCATACATTCCTTGATTTACTTCTAAATTATGTATTCTGAGGCCGCCTAGTTCAAAAGTGTTCTATGAATGTTTCACCATTCCAACTGTTTAATACATCAAATATGCATTAATGTTAAAATATTAATATTGATCGGGGCTTTTTATTTTTTTTATTTTGATCTCCTTATGGATGGAGTATAAGCAAAGAAAGGAAATAAAAATAAAGTGGTTGTTTGGTATAGAACCAATATTAAATCATCTTAGCAATTAGTTCCCTTCTGACTCCCTTCCTACAGTGTCATTAAAAAGACAGAGGATTTTTTTTGTCTTATACCAGTGCGGATTGCAAACAACAGGTAGTGGAATTATTTGGAGAGGGAAGTTAACAAACTGCATTAGAAGTTTTTGTTTCTAGTAATCTTCAACTTGCAGTTGGAGGACTTACCTGAATGCACAATTTTGCAGTAACTTAACACCAAATGCAACATCATTCTCATAACCACATATATGCTGCAAATGGTAGAGGTTCTGAGCATGCTAGTATGTGTTTATGAAGTAATTTAGAAGCATTTTATCTTAAATATTCTATGACACAAATTCTACCAATCTTGTTTATATGGTTTTGGTTTCTTCTCAGCAGGCTTCGGCTCCCAAGTTACATTACTTTAAAAACATCTTTTGAGATTCTTAAGGCCAACTTTCATGCTTGTCTTTCTCTGCCATTCAATTTTTTAGGTGCCCTTACTTAATGCTTCCAGGCCTTCTTCTGTGATAATAAATGTTAGAAAACAGCTAGTTATGTTTTGTGTATGTAAGTCTTCTGTTTTACCACATATAAAAAAAATAAACATCCTATAAAGGTAATCTGAGAATTATGAGATCTGGCAGCCTATAAATATATAGATATATTTTGCTCATGTGTTGCTGAAAAGGAAATACATTAAGAATGTCATTCTTAACCATGTAATCTAAAGGTGATCTGCTTGATCTGCAGATCAGTCACCCACTAGTATCAGAGTATGTGAGAAATTTGTGCACGGCTGTCTCTGGGACAACCTGTCTGTAGAATGGTTTGTACTTTACAGGACTGCTTTTACAGTGAGATGAAGAGTTGTTTGCCCCCTGTTTGCTCCCACCTCCCACAGGCTGCGATGGGGAATTTTTAAGACCTCTTTACTTTCTCAATTGCAGGGAAGGACAGAGATACACCGGGAACAGGGCTAGGTATTATCAGTGGTCTTTGCTTGGCTCCTCCTCAAAGTTGCATTGGAGCAACTGGATTACAACAGTCTTTCTGCTGCTTTTAACACAACTTGCTGTCTGTAGAGGAAAAGCATCGTGTAATAATAAGTATTATTTATTTAAAATGGCAACAAGAGTATTCAGATTTTTACTAAACTGCTACCTGGTTTATGGTGTTCTGGACATTTAAACAAACAGATTATTAACACATTAATTTGCTAACTACAGTTGTTAGAACTCAGTCTGGAATGGGCTTCAAGAGGTCTCAGAGGTATGATAAAATCAGTAAACTGGTTAAAGTCTCCATACGTGACCCCCTTGCTGTATTACAAGCTGTGTCTGTTACAAGTGCACTTAATTATGCAGAACAGCACACAAGAGGCTGACTGTACAGGTTGGCAGAGTTATTGCCGTATTATAAAAACCTGTTTCTAAACCTGACTGCTGTATTTTGCTAATCCATGCCTGATGGTGTTGGGCTGATGTGCATTGGTCATGGCTGCTCTCCAGTAGCCGCAGAAGTATGATCTGCTGAGGTAACTTCTTTAAAGTAAGACTGTCCCCAGAAGTAACACACTTAACCAGTGACAACATCAGCATCCACATCACCAATTTAGCAGTTGTCCCACTGGCGAAGTTCTGGTTTAGACTGCCTGAATACGACTGTGTATGGGCAAAGGTAAAACAGAAGTTACATGCTGGGAGCATAGTCCATCCGTGCAACTGGACTGAGGTAAGGTTTCCTGAAATGCATTTAGGGTGGGTGTTAAGTCCTCAACGTGAACTGCTTCACTGTACAGATGTGCTTTTCTGGTGTCACACTGCTTGCCAGTGTAGATGTGACTTCAGAGAGATTTCAAATACAGCAACTAACACAGTCAAGAAAGAGAGATGGAACCTAAACTAAATAAACAGCACAACAGGGCAGTCTCCCTTCTGAGCCAGTAAAGCAGGATAGAATATGCAATGCAAACATAAAAACAGCTGAAGTAACAAAGTAATGAAGTCTTGCTATGCCTGAAGTTAATTAGGGCCAACAAACTGCCCCTAATTACTGGAAGTGTGGGATCCTTAGCAAAGCTGCCTGGGATACTAATTAAAAGAACTGATTGTAAGAAATAGAATGCATAATTAATGACTGAGAAATCATTTTCAAGAGTATCTTCAGATGGCAAATAAAGTGCCCTTGGTAAATATTGTGACACCCTGAGCCATCCACTGAATCTGATCCTGCAGATAGACCCAAACTGATTTGCAAGAGGTCGCTGTGCTTATACTTTCTAGTGCTGAGATACAGATTAATGGGGGCAGAATGATAGGTAGAATAGGAATAGTACTTTCATTTTATTATCAAATACTCTCTTCAATTTTTTTTTTCATGTAAGACTGCAATAGAACAGGTTTATGAAATATACTGATATATTGTATTTTGTTTTAATGGTTGGCTTTGCATTAGTCTGCTGCTCATATGGTTGACTGAGGTCTTTAATGCTTGGAGAGGGCCTTTGGGTATCATTCTCTCTGTGTGGATTAGTGGCATGTGTATGCATGGCAGCTGTTGGCTGTCAAGTGTATGGGCCACAAAATGGACTGATTTCTCTTTTCTATATTCTTGAAAAAATAGCAATCTGAAAATTACATCTGACAGAACAGAAATGGAAAGTTGAAAGATTTATCTTCCTTGGAAAAAGAAAATCTAACCCAATTAATGAGGTTTTTTTAATCCTAAGAAGTTCTTTAAAGAGGCTAATCAGGGGTTAAGTTTTATCCAGACACCTGTTAGGGTGTTCCTGCCTAATTGGGCACACCTTAATTTATAAACTTGAAATGTTCTAAATAGCCCTGGACATCAATTACTTGACATGTTTATATAAACTTAGATAAGGAATAAGAAAGCTATAAATGCTTGGAAGCCTTGGACCCTATGTACAATTTTCCCTGCTGCTTTTAAGCAGGAAGGTGGGAGGCTGGAGGTACCCCAAAGTCTGCATGGAGGCAGCCAAGAGGGACATGGGTACCTTTTAAGTAATTAGGCTGTGACCCACTGCTGTGTGATGTCCCTCCAGACAGACATTGCATTTAATTCTCATGGATCAATCTGCGATTATTGCAGTGAGCCCCCCTTTACATGGGATTCATGCTCACAGAAGGAGCAGACCCGGAACTGAAATATCCATATCCTCTGTAGTGTCTTTTACTTGTTTTGGGCTTCAATAAATTGATTAGTATCTCTTTGGTCCTGTAAGGGTGTGTGCATTAACTCTGAATGTATTAATGTACTGGAAAAGGGGAAACAATTGACTCATGCAGGTCTTAAGCGAGACCACAACTGCACTGTGTGGCCGAGGCAGGGGGGTCCTGCTGCTGGGGGTGCATCCCCACTTCCCTGCATGCTCTGGTTCTGCCAAATTCCCTATGGGACATGCAAAGTACTCATATGTATGGCTGTGTATAAAAGGAGGGAGAGAGAGTGTGTGTGTATGCATGAGAGAGGCAGGGAATAAAGCTATAGATACTGATATGAGGAGATGAGAGGAGTAGAGAGTGCTCCATAGCATGTTATGATCAAATCTGTTCTAAAGAGATTACACATTGAGGACAACATGCTGAATACAAGTCATTTAATACTACTAATTTTCTGGAACATCTTTGTTTATTGTTGTAAAAATTTCAAATTGCTATTTACTTTCTTTAAAAACAAACAACACATCCTCTCCATCTTCCCCGTCATCCCTGAAACCAACAAACCCAACACCACAAACCCTGCAGATCTATATTTCTGCCTTGGCTCAGTTCAGTAGCTACCTCATGTAAAATGAAACTCCTAAACCTTGAGATAAGGAAGCAAAGATGTTCTCATGGCTTCTGTTAACAGAAGAGGGTTTGGTTTTTATTAATACTGAGCTTTCAGAATTGATCTGACTCCTGAGGGCTAGCTCAGAGCGTGCCCTGTTGAATACAGTACACTGAATTTCTACTTTTCTATTTCTGCTCTTTAAGTCTTACAGGCATAAGGCTTAAATATCTGATTTGGTTTTCTATTTGAGGATGGACATAGAAACTTGCTTTTGATTGAAACACAGCATATGTGTTCTCATTGTGAAGTATCATTTATGTTACTAATTTGTTTCAATTTGTATTTTTTTCCTACAGTGGGAAAAGAATTAGTTCCAACAGGAAAACAGCTATCCTGATCGTGTGGCTAAAAAATAAATTAAAAAAAAAATAAATTACCCCCTGCACTGCAAAACTGTGCAGGTAGCTCTTACCTTTTTCTCACTTGACTTTAGTGAGGCTACAGAACAACTAGCACATTTTTGTTGTAAGCCTATTTTAATAGTGATGTAGTTAGAGTGGAACAGCTTCTTCATATCAGTGATCAGAATAACTCTGCCTCAGTGCTAATAAGATAAATGGGATAATGCATACTGATTATAATAGCTGGAGTGATGTGTAGACTGAGAGATTGAGTAGAGGTATGAGATGGTGAAGCTCTGAGCAATACAGAAGGTTAGTGGTGCTAATCAGTTTCAATCAAATGCTGGAGAGTCTGGAAAATGGACAGAATTGCATGATAATATCGGAAGAATATAGGTAACTTCTAACCTTTCCCTTCAAAAAGGGCGAAGGATTCAGAGTGAGAAACTAGATCATTTTGTCAATGGAGTGAACCCATCCTTGGACATTTTCGTTTTTAAGGCAGGTGTCAGACAATGTTCACTACAGCCATTCATATGAATAAGTAAAAAAAAATAGAACTTAAGGTACTATCCAAATTGTAAAACTGTATCAAAATACTTGTAAGTTGCTTCCTAATTTCAAACCTAGTAATTTTAAGCGCAATAAAACTTTGAAGTAATTTCATTTTTTTTTCTGTAGCAAGTAAATGGATTTGTGCAGTCAGTGCAGAAGAGTGAGAAAGGTCAGAATGGACTAAACATACAGTTTTAAAGAAGGGATGGCATTTAATTTTCTAAGAGGAGTCGTGAACTTGTGCATGCTTTGAGGCTGGCTGAGTTAGGGACACTGTTCATGTTGTAGTAGCTTCTAAACAGTTTCATGCATGTGTTTGCAAATTGTGTGAATACAACTTAGAGAACCAAAATAAGGGCTTTTGCTGTAAGGTGGCACAAATAGGATATCTGTAGGTTTCCCCTCAATAGCTCTTATGTTAAAACAGGTATTTTATCCACCAACCAGTTCAGAAGGTTTTTTCTGAGTCACAAAACAGTTACCAGGGAATAGCATCACTACTGCCAAACAGATCTGCTGTTGTATTTATGTCTTTAATGGTGCCTGTTCTATAAAATGCTTTGCTTTTTGACAGAATGTGTTGTAAGCTAGGCTTAACAAAACTACTGTGCCTCAGGTATACCTGGTAAACACGCTGGCATATATCGTGGCCGAATGAAATTACTTTGTAGTGGGATGGAAAGCTTATCTTGCAAAATTATTACAAAGCTGATGAATGTCTTTGATATACAGTGACTCATCTGTTTGTAGTTTTACACCAAATGGAAGGGACCTCCTGGGTTGAGGCAGTCTCATGTCCAAAAGAGACCTGTTGTCTCTTTTATAAGCAGGTGAAACTTCAGTTAGTCAGTATCCCCACTGTTTTTCATTACTCTAAGAGATGTGAGACTTCTGTTTCCTGACTGAATGCATTTGCAGTTTGTTTTATGCCCACTTGCTGTTCTGTCAGCTCTGCCCTTCAGTTGAAATAACGAAATAACAGCTGTTCTTTCCTAATGATTTGATAGAGGATGGTGTCTTGTTCGGCTATACAAAACAATCCAAGCTCTGAACCATCCCTGAGGCAGTAGTCTTTCTCATTCTCTGGTTATCCTAATGGCCATTCTCTGTATGTTCTGCAGCTGGAATTAATGTACCCTCCTCATGTAACCTTTCATGTTAGCATGGTGCCTACGATGCACTGAAGTAGCACATCTGAGACTTCAGCTCAGAGCAGCTAAGGAGAATGAAAATCTCACAGAAGTTTTTGTGAGTCCTGCCCTGAAGTGTGGGATGCTGAATTTCACCTTGTTTCTGTTACTGCAGCTCCCATGCTGGCTGTGTTTTTCAGTACAGTTTTCTCATCCACTCTGTATGCTGGTGCATCACAGCCTTTAATTTCAGTATCAGTCTTTAAAATCAGAAGAATACAATGCCATGTTCCCGTTCTCTCTGTAGTAGCAAATATGGAAATACTGGATTTGTGTTGAATTTGCAGGTATGGCCATCCAGAACTTTGCAGCTACCTTTCCAGAGGCCTGCAGTTTCTCCTTTTACACTTAATCTCATGTTTTTGTGGATTTTTTTTACCCTTTGTGACATTATCTCAGCTGCTTAACTGTTGTCTAGGTAAGATCTACAGCATTCTTTTAGCCAGAAAGCAAGAATAAAAAGCAAATGGATTACTTGATTTTTATCATCTTTTAAGTAATTCTGGCAAATCTGTAACTTGGTGTGACTAATCCTTCCCGTTCTGGATCAGACATTGCCCCATTACCCTGATTCTAATCTTAGTTTTATATCCTCTTGGGGAGTCTATGCTCCTCTGAACATAGAGACTTGCTGCCCTCCTTTGGGAAGATGGTGCTGGACAACTTGCCCCTTTCAGGCAACGCTGGACAACTTTCAGACACTACTTCTAAAGAACTTTCACGCCACCTTATTGAAGTCTCTCAACTCTTCAATCTAGATGGCCAAACTGACTAAATCCTCTTAATTCCTTGACGTAGTGAATAAATTATCACTTCTCAGTTTCCAGGCTAAAAAGATCTTTCTGACGAAATACAAACCTCTAATACCAGATTCATGTTCAATAACCATGCATATCAGCAAGCTCTCAAAAATAATTAAGTGCTGGAGTGATAAGGAATAAAGACGGTTCGTTAGCACAATTCATATGCATTCAGTTGCGGCATTGCTGTGTGCCTTCCTTTTAATCCATTTTTAGCCCAACTGCTACCAAAAGTCCTGAGTTCCAAGTTTGATAAGCTTCTAAAGTTCTAAGTTTCTGGCATTCTGCCCTGGCCACATTTGGCATGCTGCAGAGAAGAGTTTAACAAACATCTGTTGAGTCAAGCTTTTCATTGACCACAGGAGGTTAAATGGTCAGGACATGCTGATTTCTCTACAGAAAGTCACTTGACTTGTGAATTTTTACTATACTTTTGCACATGGCTTGAACACTCGTAGCAGACAACATACATAATGATGCAATTATGCCACAGCACCTAGAGTTAATTCTCCCCTCTAAAATATTTTCCAGCGTACTTGAGCCAATGTTTTTGTTTTCAAACCCACTGACATGTATATCCATTGGTTTTCTGTGCAACAAAAGACATAGATGCACGCTTCCTTCCTAACTTCCTTTGACACCACAACTTTGTGGTTGAATAGAGCACAACAATGTGTGACTTCTGGGTATACCTCATCTTTTATCCTGCCCGTAGTGCACAGTAGTGGGGAGATCAGGCATCTCCCAACCTTGGAAAGTTGCAGGGAGCCTTGGCCTGTCTGCCATACTCCTGCTCAGAACTTCTAAGTAATAATAATTTTTGGAAAAACTGGTACAAAGGACATACTGTGAATTATTCTGAAGGTCAGTCATTATTTCTGTGCTCCTTCTGTGCTTGAACCTGTGCTGGGGACTGAGTGAATCACTTGGAAACCGTGGTTCTTGTTCCTGTGAAGTTTACTTGCACAAAGTTAACCAAACGTCATTCACCACAACTCTCTTCCACTTCTCACACTCCTCAACTATACTGGACACAGCATATGTGTCTTTTGGTTAAGAACTGTGTTGTCAGATCCTTTGCACCAGAGGGAAGAAAAGCTTTAGAAAGTGGAAAAGAGGCATCCTGTCAAATTAACTCAGTAGTCTCAGTAAAAGAGTGCACAACTGGGAGCTGGAGGAAGAAATAAGCTCAATCTCTCCTTCTGAATGCTCTGATTTCTGTATGCCTCAGTCCTTCATTGTTATGCCCTCTGTGCAAAATGTGAAGGGGTAACTAAGTATTGGTCCTCTACTGTCACTTTGCAAATAACAGAAATATTGAAAGTTGATTTTTATCTGAAGTTTGGAAAGGAAATTGCATCTCCAGAACAGCAGGCACACCCCTGCCCCCACGGTCCACTATACAATAGCTATGCTAGAGTGTCAGCTCTGTTCCTCTGGCATGTTCCTAATCACTGTGCCATTTTTTTTCTGTGACAGTGGGAGAGATGGAGATCAGGAATCCTATTCTCTTGCTTTTGGTTGAGTACACAAGTTATCAACACTGTGTGTGCTGAAATCTTAAGCAGGTTTTGCAAGATAAAAGGTAAGAATTTATTCTTGAGTTAAACGAGAGAGGCCTGTGCTGAGCATCTAAAGAGCCATGGCTCAACTCCTCCTGGTGATTGGAGAGGGAAAGGTATTTAATAATTGTATGTGACAAGGTTAATCCAATTTCTTTTTTCCAAAACTGAATTGTTACTGTTAGATTCCTTTTAAAGGAAGTGGATATTACAAAAAAACCCAATAAATAAATGAAAACATTCTATGGAAACCAAATCTCTAGCTTATGCAGTGTTTTGGTGAGGAAGAAAATGCAGGTTTTCCACTCCTACTTAATTAAGTCAGTCATTGGTGCCCCTTCAGACACTGATGGGTTGACTGGGTACCTCACTCAAGTTTGCTTGTCAGAGGTTTAGAAAGACATCTGGAAGACACTACATTCCCTTTCTACAGCTTAGCACTCCATTTATAAGCAGGAAGCTACAGTTCAGCTGTCTTCTAAACTTGTTGTAAAGCCACCTACAAAGAACTTAGTGGTGAGTTTATTTCAAGGTAAAGTAGGGTTTCTTCTTCTTTGTGAACTTAAATGAAAGACCCAAGGAGAGAAAATAAACCCTGGACATAAACTGCGGCTGATCAGTGGATTAAAACGGATCCTAAGCTGTTTGGAGGAGAAAGCTGCAGCTTCCCCCCATGTTTTAATATGGTGGAAGGAAAGACACAGTTGAGAGGGAGAGTGGTTGGTTGCTTTTTTTGGATTTTGTCCTTGCTTCCTGTACCTTTGTGTTCCTGCTTTGTTGTGGTGCAGAGGTGACATGCCAGTCTCCTTCCCTGGGCTCCCTGGTAGTACTTCCCATCAGCTGTAGTGACTGCTCTATAAATGCAGACTTGTAGTGATCCGTGTTTGAAAGTGTCTTTTTTCTCCCTTGGGTCTGAGCTTTACAGCTTTCATTCTACTCTGGTAATTCCCCTGTTGGCCCATTTTTGTTAGGCTTGTCTTTAAGCACGGTTGTTGTCAGCAAGGGAAGGCTGAGAGGCTTTCAGCTGACTTCCTTTCATTGTTTCTTTCAAGCATCTGATGTTATCTGGTCTGCCTTCATGGTTTTAAATATGTGTGCTGTCCTGGAATCACTTAACCTCTTCCCATTCACATATCTGCAATGCCCTGCTCAGATCCTGGCCTTTAGGGAATGTAAGCAAGCAAAATTTTTTCATTTCCGTGGAATTTTTGACAAGTAGATGCACTATGATATATTGTGAAGTTGTAACTAAGCATTTACAGAGAGTAATAGCTCTGAGACTATTTTATTATTTTCTTTTTTTCCTTGTTTTTCTTTTTCCCTTTAAGAAGGGAACAATAAATGGTCACACTGCTAAGGTCTAATTACAGTAGCTTCAGAGATTGATTTGCCTTTTGAGCTCTGTGCTGTGTCAGGTAGGTTTTGATCAAATGTGTTCCAGCCAGCAGTCAGTCGTTAGCATTCACTCTAAGTTAGTCACCAGTGAATTATGGTCTGTGATATGGTCCACATCCCATTGCTCTAGTTCTTTTTCTCTCTATTGATTTCCATTCTCATTTTCATTATTGCCCTGGTCTCTCACTGCATGCTTCTTAGTCCTTTTATTTTATAGCTTTTCAGAATGAATATCCATGAGTCATGATTTGAAATAAAATGCTAATAGTGACATTATCCAACACTTTGAAATAAACATTGCTGAGATTGTTCTTTAAGCTTTTTAAGTGGTAGACTTTGAGGAAAAAATCATACCACTCTGCAATGATAAGGCAGCAGGGGAAAAAAAAAAGAAAAGAGCTGGTAAACTTAACATTTTAATTTAAACACCTCATTCTTGAATAGGTTTTCTGGCATCAGACAGAGAGCTAAAATTTTGTTGATCATTTCCTTTAAGCAGAAATCAAGTAATTAAATGATAACTGGTGAGAATTAAAAATACTATATAATTGTACACTTTTTCCTAATCTACACAGATCCGAAAAATGGCTAAATAGTGTCATGTCCCCCCTGCCGTAGGCTCCTGTCCCTATCAGTGCGTAAACATGAAATGTCAGCTCCTCTTAGTTGTCCAGAGGAACATGGCGTGGTATGGCTATGGAGCCAGCCATGGTATTAAAACATGTAAATGAGAGCATGGACTGTTATGGTACTCAAAACTGACTAGTTTTTCACTGTCTCTAGTCAGTTGTTGGGTCTGTATTTCTGGGTTTGTTTCCAGACTGGGAGATTTCTGCACTCCCCTTTATTTCACTGGTTTGCTTCTCCCTGGAAGTGGTATTTTAAAAACCTACTGATGGAAGTGGGGAGCACTCCCGGTAAAAATTGTGTGTCCCTTGTCTTCCTTTTCTTTACAACAGCTGTCTTGAAACTCAATGAGATTACAGGATGCAACTGCAGCTGCTGATGTTTCATGGTATGCTTTGCAGCAGTGCAACTCCCATCCTCACTCCTGATTTTTATTGAAATAAATGAGAAAATGTAATCTGAATATTATAATTTTGAAAATTAGTTTCCAGGAGAGAAGTTTTCTCAGCTGTGCTTGCTATCATTGAGGAATGGCAAATTTGGCAGCAAGTAACTTGCTGGACTTGCTGACTAAAACCTTGGGTAACTTGTCTTTAAAACAAAAAAAACCAAACTAAACAAATACGTCCAAGAGGAGAAAACTCTCACTTATCACTCTTACCTGATGGTGTTTTCATTTATTCATTAATATTTTTGCAGTGAGGTTGGTATATCAAAAACTTTCTAAGATTTGTTCCTTTGGTTGACATATTTTGAAGGCTTTTTACCCATGGAGTTTCTTCTCAGCAATGCAACTCGGTGTGAAACATTATTGTTTGGACACAAACCCTCTGCTTGCTCTGCAGTGTGTGCTGGGAGGATCTTTCCTGCCAGATGCTCTGAGCGAGGCTGAAGGACAAGAATTTGAAAGAGAGGAATGTAAGCTTAAAGGAATTTATCTTTTTCCTAAACTTCTCCCTACCTTTGAAAAACTTTTAGATTCAAGACTACTCTATCCTCATTTTGAATTGCTATCTAAACATATTCTAAAGCCCTTGAATTTTATGGCTCAAGTCTAAGCTTATCTCTGTTTATTACAGGATGAAATTTTTATTTAAGGCAAATTGCCTCTGGTCTATCATGAGGATCTCTTGTCTTTCTCTAGAGATCCTGGTGCTAGCCTTTGTCACAGGCAGAGTACTGTGCCAAACTGGCTTAGTCTGAAACAGAGTGGAAATACTTTTGACCCATGAAGTGTTGTGGTTGAGGGAAATTAGCAAATCTTGAATTTTAAGCAGTACTCTGAGATTTTGTAAAAGGTACCTATGAACTACGTATGTAGAGGAAAACAGACAGAAACTGTAAAATGGCTGGCATGTGAGTTTCTGTACGGTCCCCAGTAGTAATCAGAATGAGAAATTTTGAAGGCATGTGTAAATGATGATACATGAGTTGTCTCTCTTTTGGGAAAGATGTATAGAATGTACTTTCTTAACTGTCATTGCAAAAGAAGATTAATGTCACCAGGAAAGGGGAGAGGTTGAAGGTGCCTCAGTTTTATATAGAGATTGAGCTAATAAACAGCTGAGCAGTTACTAATTGGCCTGTGACATAAGAGCAGTGGGACAAACTGGAAGTGATGAAAGGACTTCAGTGTTGTTTGCGTGAGCCCATACCACTGTGAATAGGAAATACTGTACTGAAAATTAGGGGTGTGGCAATAGCAGTCCATGACCAGATTCTAAACTGTATTTGCTTACTTATTTCAGGCTCCTGTCCAGAAATAGGTTTTATTTCTGACTGCTGTCAGAAGTGGACAGGCTGCAGATTCATCCTCATAAAATGTGTTTGTGAAACTGGCTTAGAGGGAATTGTTGATTTTTGCTAAGCATGTTCCTCTTGAAAGAACAGTCATGTACTATTCTTATGTTTATACAAGATTACTGGGTGGAGGAGAAAAATACTTGGCTTTAAACCAGATGGCTCATGGAGAGTGTGAATTTATTCTGTAACATGTGACTCTGGGACTTTATTGTATATAAGCAACATAGCTGTTGAAAACTACTTTTTTTTTTTTTTTTTGGTTCTTTTGTAGCAGTTGTTCATGGGAGCAATATGGTGCGGCTAAATATGCCTGGAAGTCCTGCATCTGGTTGTTAGAGGTTAGGAATTCAGGCTGGATATGCATTATTTACTCTTGGCTGGGTAAAAAACTGGCTGGATTGCTGGGCCCAAAGAGTTGTGGTGAATGGAGTTAAATCCAGTTGGTGGCTGGCCACAAGTGGTGTTTCCCGGGGCTCAGTACTGGGGCCAGTTCTATTTAATATCTTTATCAATGATTTGGATGAAGATATCGAGTGCACCCTCAGTAAGTCTGCAGATAGCACCAAGTTGGGCTGGAGTGTTGATCTGCTTGAGGGTAGGAAGGCTCTGCAGAGAGATA